>WNGS01161863.1:44459-54459 GCA_020271785.1 Procambarus virginalis
AAGCTGCATAACTAGTATGCCTTAACCACATTGAGTTTCCCACATTGACAGGGCTGATGAAAATGCTTGAGTAACCCTCATAAGCTGGTGCCCTTGGGAGGTGGATATTTGAGGTAAATACTCGAAATTCTTCTCTTTTAAGTGTCTGAGCTTGGTGTAGTGGTTAAGGCATACTATTTATGGCACTACTTGAAGGTGGTTGTGCCTTTCTGGGTTCGAGTCCCATGGTGGGTGTTGTCCAAAGATGATAATATATATATATATATATATATATATATATATATACTATATATATATAGTATATATATATATATATAAAAGGCGATTTAAGCCGAAAACGCGTGAAACATTCTCTATTTTTCACACATGTGGTCTCCGCATACATGTGGTCTCCGCATACTTGTGGTCTCCGCATACTTGTGGTCTCCGCATACTTGTGGTCTCCGCATACTTGTGGTCTCCGCATACTTGTGGTCTCCGCATACTTGTGGTCTCCGCATACTTGTGGTCTCCGCATACTTGTGGTTCCGCATACTTGTGGTCTCCGCATACTTGGATCAGTACACACAAACTACAGTTGCGTGATGCATCAAATGAACAAATCCACAAGAGCCGTCGTCCTCGTCACGGCTCTTGTGGATCTGTTCTTGGTATCAGTGTTTTGTGATCATTGTTGTATGTGTATACTGGACGCCAATCCTCTACTGTAGCCTCTGTTTAACTCAACAGTAAAAAATGTGTACTTGGTTGTAACCACGATTCTTCGCGGCGGGAATAGTATCCCAGGGACCTGCCCGAAACGCTACGCGTACTAGGGCTGTACAGAATGTAACAACTCTTGTATATATCTCAAAAAAAAAGTATTTTAATAATATAAACGGTTAGGTTAGTTTGGGCTATTAGGTCAGGCATTAGATCGTGCTTCTAGTAGTATATAGAAAATGGCTCAAGTATAACTATTGTGTTTCATTCCTGTTGGATTGCAATAGTTTATAAAACAGTTATCTTATATCCAAAATGGCCAGTAACGTGCGTGTCTAGTAAACTTAAACATAAATTAATATTTTTCTTCTAGCTGCTTTACGTGTCAGCTGACTGAAGATGTAAACATACCTTAGAAAATGAGGCGGGCATGTCCGCCAGGTCGTAGAAGAACCTGTCTCCTCGCTTCAGGCGGATGAACTGGTCGCCGACGATGCACCTGTGGCGGGAGAACACGTGATTGGTCAGTCATCCCTCTGTGGTGGCGGGAGGAACACGTGATTGGTCAGTCATCCCTCTAGTGTGTGTGGCGGGGGAGAACATGTGATGGTCAGTCATCCCTCTGGTGTGGGGCGGGAGGAGAACACGTGATTGGTCAGTCATCCCTCTGTGTGGGGGCGGGAGAACATGTGATTGGTTCCAGTCATCCCTCTGTGTGTGGCGGGAGAAACAATATGATGGTTCAGTCATCCCTCTGGTGTGGGGAGAGGGGCGGAGAACACGTGATGGCAGTCATCCCTCTGTGTGTGGCGGGAGAGGGAACACGTGATTGGTCAGTTCGTCCCTCTGTGTGTGAGGGACGGAGAACACGTGATTGGTCAAACAATCCTGTGCTTGATGGGAAAAGATGCGTTGTGCATGAACTCCTTTGTAATGGAATAATATGAATTGTCAATAATTCCTATGTTCCAGGGATAAAAATTTCTGTGTAGAGTTCTTTCGGTTGCTCCTCTGCCAGTGTCTGGCAGAGGAAGCCTGACACTGCTCCCTGCCATAGGTCGCCCATACATTCTGCATTACCAGGACCCCCACTCACCTGGAGTGTCCCGCCTCCCATCCCACTCACCTGGAGGGGTCCCTCCTCCCCCCCCATGTGGTGGCCGGGCAAGAGCTCAACTCCCCTGCAGAGGTCTCCTCTGCGGTACCACACCAGTCCATCTCTGCACTAATGGCCCATCCTCCACCTCCTGAGGGTCCCTCCTCCCATGCACATCACCTGAAGGTGGTCCCTCCTGCCCATGCCCACTCACCTGAAGGTGGGCTGCACCCAGGAGAGGGTCCCAGAGGCCCCCGGTGCGGGCCTCTCAGAGATACCGGCCACGAAGGGGTCGATGTCATCAACGGAGCATAGAGCTGCTGGAACACGTTCACCACCTGTACAGGGAGCGGTGATCACATCTTAGTGGAGGCTGCAGGTGGGAGATGATATAGTGAGTCCCTTGCACCTGGTGTTAGTGTGTGAGAGGGTCCTTGTTAGTGGTAGATTGTGGGAGAGCATTGACTGGCGTGTCGAGTATACTGAAGGAGAGATGGTTATAGCTGGTTTTAGTAGTGTCAGTGGGGAGGTGTTTCAGTGGGCTCTGCCAGGTCATATATATGAATAGTTGTAAGGAGACCTAACTTAATCGTGGTATAAAAGGGGATCTTGGTGGTTGTTGCGTGTTTGGTGGGAGATCTCTCTATGTGCACAGTGTACAGGGGGGGGGGAGGAGTGCAGGAGGGCACTGTAGTGGTGGTGAGGTGTTGGTGGCAGTTTGTCCTTACATCGCTACGTTATTGTGTTCGCTAACCAAAAGATTATAGTAGATACGTAACTGTTACAGACAACATGAAGCATTTGCTGTATGTTCGGTGGAAACGGTATATTCATTATAACTCGGTTGGTCTGCTCTCTCTCTCTCTCTCTCTCTCCTCTCTCTCTCCCTCTCTCTCTCTCTCTCTCTCTCTCTCTCTCTCTCTCCTCTCTCCTCTCTCTCTCTTTTTATTTCCAAACCTTACCTCCGGCCGGATAACGTCGAGCAGGTCCTCGAAGGTCCTGGCCCTTGGAAGTTCCCAACGCTCCTCAGTTCATTATAGGGAGCGATGCCGTGGTCGCGGCCCCGCTGGGTGTTGAGGGCCACAGGTCCATCCCGAAGGGCATCTGTGGAGTCTGAACACCAACAGTTGCTGCTGAAACTGTTCATGGACCGCGTTGCCAAACAATCTAATATACTTACCTGCCAACACATTGTGACACACGCCACATATATCATTGATCTGAATAGTCATCATTTTAAGTTCAGACAGTGAGGAGTTAACTACTTCCTGCACACAGCAACCGCTCTTTACCATATTAATAAACTTAATTAAACCCACTAAATAAATGCATCAAACGATCATGGGGTCACCAGGATTGGCAATTATCGTTATGCTAATTACCTGTTAGTGAATTCCCACCACCTGACATCACTAGATGCGAGCACTAACTACACATAGAATCCGATGAGCCAGCAGCCGACCTCGTCAGTTGTGCCCCGAGGAGTTGAGTGGCGACCACCGACCGTGGTTCGGACGCTACTGAGGTGCCTCCGCCCTGCTACTGTTTACGTTGGGCGATTGCTGGTTTGCCTGCTGGTGGTGGTTTGCCACTGACAGAGTGGCGTTTGGATTTGCCATTGGGACTTCTCGACCTCCTGTGAAGAGGACATTGTCGGCTGGTTTGGCTTTTACGGTGCCGGTGGACCATGTTGGTTGGTGTCGCCCTGGTGGAATGCTTCATGTGCAGCTGTCGACTCTAGTGGGCGTCTCAGCAGCTTCAGGGAAACGTCTGCTGTGGTCATAGTTTCGCCTTCAGGCTGCCTTCAGGTCGTTTCTCGAGCAGTGTGAGGGGCGTGTTTACCCTTCCCTGATACCTGGTTCTGTTAAGGCAGGATGTCCCAGTGGAGGTCCATATGCCATAGTGGTGAATCTTAGTGTCGCCTTGACGTATGTGGCGGTGCATGGTGCCCCCTTCGAATTTCAGGACGAATTTCTCACCTCCTGTTTTGAACGGTTTGGGACAGTATTAAGTGTTCGTTGTTACAAGGTCCTTGCCGGACACTGATCTGGTATGCTTGATGGCTCCCGCACCCCTGACGATGTCACTGAAGTGTAGTGTCCCGTCGTCGATGTCCGTGTTGGGTGACACGCTGCGCTGTCTGTATCTGGGGCAACCACGCACCTGTTATAGGTGTGGTCACGAGGTTCATCTGGCTGCAGCGTGCGACGTGGGACCAACTGGTTGGGTGCATATTTTTTGTGCGGATGATTTTCCGCCCCTGTTGCTTTCGGACAGTACTGAGGATGGGGTGGGTACTGTGACTGCGGCGCCTGATTGCTTGTCTGCTACTCCACCTGTTGAGGCGAGTTTTATGTCCTGTGCAACACGTCTGGTAACTGCTGTGGCCCCTAGGGTTGTTGAGCCGGTGGGTGTCGGGCTGTCACCTGCGCTGCGTGTAGTGCAGGATGTCCCAGTGGAGGTACATATGCCCTTCCCCCACCTGTGGTTGTGGTCCTGGCTCTCGGGGATGTGGGATTTTGTTTGATGTTTTGGAGGGGGTGCTTCAGCAGGGGGAGGTGCCTGCCTTGCCTGTGTGTGTTGGCGACTGTAGTTCTGATTCTTCCGTCCCTTTGCAGAAGCGTGCGCGTCGGTGTTCTAAGGCTGTTTTCCCTGGATGATGCGGGTGATGTGGCCTCTGTGGACTCTTTGGATGGTGCGGGCATAGACCGTGTGGATGTGAAGATGCTGGCCGTGCCTGCGGAGGGGCCTGGTAGGAGTGGTGTCGTGCGGCCTGTCTCAAAGCGTTCGCGGCGGACTCGGAGTGTGTCGCCCCTTCATGGTGGGCCTTGGGAGAAGATGGGGGAGTATGGTGCTCTGACGTCCCCCACTGTAGATGTCGGGGCTGTGAGGGGCTCCGAATTGCTTTCTGTGCCCCCCCCCCCTGCGCATCTTGCTGTTGGATCTCCACTGTGGGGGGTTGCCTCTGATGATCGAGACCTCGTCGAGGTGCTGCGGAACAATGCGCGCCAGGGGGCCTCGGCTCCTGTGCCCAGTGGCGGGATCGTTGCCGCGCCTGTGTCCTCTGCGGGTTCCCCTCCTTTGTTGCTCCAGTCTGGGAGAAGCCTTGTCCAGGCTGCCGGGGTTGTGACCTGTGAAGGTCCGGTGTTGGGCCCTTATTGGGATGCCTGGGTGCTTCCGATCCCGTGGTGCTCTTCCACTATCTGGATGCTACGGGTAACGTAGTTTCTTTATAGGGTACCGGATAGGATGTCTCGGCCAAAGGCGCCGCCTGGTGGATGCGTGTCCTTTGACACGTGGATGATTTGGGAAGCGTACTGCTTGCGCTTTCCGATATACAAGTTCCTGGAGAAATATTAGTGGACGTCTTGCGCACAACGCTACGCCTTGGATCAGCTGACGCCATGTACTCGTCGTCCCGCCCTATGCTGCGGCAAGTCTCCCTCTACCATCCGCCTCTGTTTTCGTCGCGGCTCCTCTCTCTACGGCACAACGTAACTAGCTCTTTTGACATTATTATCCTCCTCAACGTCAAACACGTCTCCCAAAATTTGTCCTGGTGCAGTCATCGGCAGGGTAAACCCTTCATGCAAACTGCATCTACTCTCAAGAAGAAGAAGACCTCGTCAGTTTGGTATTGAGGTTGAGGTTAATCACCCTCTCTCTAGAGGGAGATTAAGACCACCACAAGATGGTTGATAGTTGTTAGGTCGTGGGCAATTTAGGGTTTGTTAGTAAGAAAACCCCAAGAAAAGATAAAAAGAAAACCCACAAAGGAAATATAGCCGCTGGGGTTCAGCATAGGAACACAACCAAGTACACAAAACTCAAAAACTTAAAATCCCCAAAACAATACCATATATAATGTCACACATAACACAGTCCTAGAACAGGAGCGAAAGAAGAGTAACGCAATGAGAGCGTATCAAAACCAAATAAAACACCATACACACTACCCAAAAACACCCTGCCCCTAAAACACAGCATGACCCTTCTCCAAAGGAAGCACAAAGGAAATCAGAAGGGAATACATAACAATAAGAACCTTAATGGTAAATAACACAAGGTAACACAAAATGGTAAAATTATCAAAAGAATAATGGAACACAAAAGAAGGTAAAAATATAACCACAGGAACCCACACACATTCACAGAAACCTGAAACAACACACACAAATCAGGGCAAAACAGGGACCTCAATTCGTATACACAGAAGCACACGTCAAATGAGGATCCATTGGAAGGATTATTACGTACACCACCTATCCGGCTTCAAAACTAGGCTCAAGTCTAATTGCACTTAGACTTGCACCTCACGAGAATCACAGTGAGAGGGTGTGTTGGCAGAGCTCCAACTGTCTTGATTCTGAAAATGGAAGGTGTAGTGAGTGAACTGGTGCTGGTGAGGGAGCTGTGGGGAGCTCTGAGGGTAGAGGTGGAGTCCCTGCAGGAGGAGCTACGACAGATGCAGGAGCTAAAACATATGAAACAACATCAAGAGGAAGAAGAGGGGGAGAGCAGCAGTAGAAATTCTTTGTCTTGGAATGTTGTAAACAGGAGTCTTAAGAAGACTCTGACAAGGCCGCCTACTGATGTCCTAAGGACTTCTAACTCCTTCGCCGTGTTGGAAGACGAGTACCGTGGGGAGCCTGCAGCACGTTCCAAAGGAAAGGCAACGAAGGTAGCGCAGGTACTTCAAGATGCTCAGAACGTAAAGGAAGTACCTAAGCAAATTTTGGTTGTGAGAGATTCCCAGGTGAGGTATTTAGACAGAACGTTTGGTGCCAGAGATAGGGGGAACAGGCTAAGGGTTTGCTATCCCGGAGCTGGAATTGGCGATAGTGTTAGCAACATTAATGATATTATGACGGGAAATGAGAACAAACACATTATTTGTATCAGTGTCGGTGGAAATGATGTTGGATGAGTTAGGAGTGAGGCACTGATAGAGGTTTAAGACAGCCATAGAATTGGTTAGGAGCAATGGAGGAATCCTGATCATATGTCACATTGTTCCAAGAAAGGGAGTTGGAAATCAATGGTTGTCAAGAGCACTTGGTGTCAATTGCCATGATAACTGGGAACACTTCTATGGAAGGAATGAATTGTACGCTCGGGATGGGGTGCATCTATCGAGGGCTGGGGTTGTTGCTGTTGCGAACTCGTTGGAACCAGTGGTTAGAGGTGTTTGGGTTCAAACTGTTAGTAGATAGTGGTATGGGAATTGATTTGGAGGAAGGAGGTAATAAAAGTATGTGTTTGTGGGAGAAAGGAATTGGCAAAATGATCAGGGAAAGAGAAGGGCCTCAAAACAACAATACACTTAGGGTGTATTACACTAACACTAGAGGTCTAAGAAAAAAAATACACGATTTAAATGCTCTTGTCTGCACAGAAAAAAAGATATTATTGCACTTACCGAAACGTGGATGAATGTAGAAAATGGAGAACTATTAGCTGAATATCAAATATATGGATTTAAACTGTTTCACATAGATATATTAGACGAGGGGGGGGAGTAGCCATATATGTTAGGAAAAATTTGAAATGTAGTCTCAAAGAGGGAATCAAAACTGAGCCACACACACAAACTATGTGGATTGAATTAAACGAAAAAGCTAAAAATCTTAAAATAGGAGTTATATATAGACCACCAAACTTAGAATGGAAGCAAAGCATCTATGGGATGAAATATCTAGAGCATCTAGATCTAACAGTATTTATGTCATGGGTGACTTTAATTTTAGTGGAATAAACTGGATTAACAAAACAGGGAATAATGAAGCAGAAGATTTTCTAGAATTAATTGACGATCCCTTTCTTACGCAACACATTAAGGAACCAATGTGGGAAAATAATATTTTAGACTTAGTGTTAACAAACAAGGAAATACAAATTAATAACATCGAAATGTTATTAATAACCCGAAGTTAATAAACCCGAATAACCTCCGTCTTTAATAACCCAAAATGCTATGCGTACTAATGGCTGTACAAGAATGTAACAACTCTTGTGTAAATAAATAAATAAATAAATAAATTAATAAATAAATAAAATAGGGAGTAAGCTAGTGAACAGTGATCACAAAGAAATCAGATTTAGCATAGAATGGAATAGATTTGTAGGAGAAAATTCTGTTGAAGTGCCAGATTTTCGAAAAGCTGATTTTAATGGCCTAATAAATTTTTGGGGTGAAATAGATTGTAAAGTCTTGGGCATGGGGGGTGGGCCGGTCTTGGAGCGAGACATGAACCCAGCGATGTGTGATGTGAAAAGGGATTTCGAAGTGGATTTAAAATATAACTTATTTAAAAATGTTTTAAGCAAAGCACAGGAACGTAGTATACCATACGAATTTAATAGCTCGGATAATAATGACCCGAAATGGATAACAAAGGATCTGAAGGACCTTATAGGTAGAAAGAGAGCTTGGTACAAAAGGATTAGGAATGGGGAAGTCAGTTTAGAACAAGAATTTGTGGAAATGGTTAGAAATGTTAAAAAAAAATAGAGATAAGGAAAGCAAAAAGAAACTATGAAGTTCGTATAGCAGGGCAAGCAAAGACAAATCCTAAAGGGTTTTTCCACTTATATCGAACTAAGACTAGGGAATGGATAGGTCCATTAAAAACTGAGACAGGTCAGATAGCGGATAATGACGAAGAGATGTGTAATATTTTTAATAAATTTTTTATCTCTGTATTTACTAACGAACTTTACATTATGCCTTCAGCCGTACAAGTCTGTGTGGGTTGGGAAGAGGACAGGTTGACGAGTTTAGCAGTTACCAGGGAGGATGTTCTTAAACAAATAGTGAAACTCAAGCTAAACAAATCCCTAGGGCCGGATGAAGTCTTTGCCAGGGTGCTTAAAGAATGCAAAGAGGAGCTTTGCGAGCCACTGTCTACCATATTTATTAACTCATTAGTTAGGCAGAGTGCCAGAGTCGTGGAGGGTTGCTAATGTGGTACCAATTTTCAAGAAAGGAGATAGATCACTTGCTTCAAACTATCGGCCAATTAGCTTAACGTCTATTATGGGAAAGTTACTTGAATTGATGACTGCAAATACCATTCGTCTTCATCTAAACATAAATTCAAAACATCTTCATCTTCATCTTAAACATAAATTATTAAATGAGTCGCAACAGAGTTTTACAAATGGCCGTTCATGTTTAACAAACTTGCTATCATTTTGTTCCAGCATAGTTGAGGCAGTTGATAGTGGTAAGGTTTGTGATGTTGTGTACCTTAACTATAGCTAAGCTTTTGATACAATGCCACATAAAAGACTGATTGAAAAGATAGAGGCTCATGGTATTGGGAGTGCTATGTAAAGTTGGATTAGGGCATGTCTGTACCAAAGGAAACAGAGAGTTAGTATAAATGGGGTTAAGTCAGAGTGGGATAATGTTGTTAGTGGAGTGCCTCAAGGCTCTGTCCTGGGACCTCTGTTGTTTATAATATATATAAATGATTTAGATTTAGGTTTGAGTAGCAACATTTGCAAATTTGCCGATGATACAAAAATCGGTAGGGAAATAAACATGGAAGAAGACTCACTATTACTTCAAGACGATCTAAATAGGATTTTTAAATGGTCAAAAGATTGGCAGATGCAGTTTAATGCTGACAAATGTAAGATTTTGAGGCTAGGTCATGATGATAGTTACAATATACGAGCTAGATGGTGTTGAGATTGCAAAGCCGGATTGCAAAAGGGATCTGGGAGTTATAATTAGTAAGAATATAAAACTAAAAAATCAGTGCATAAATGTTCGTAATAAGGCAAATAGGACACCGAGATTTATTAATCGAAGCGTTAGTAACAAGACATCTGTTGTTGTTATTCAGCTATATCTTGCTCTGGTTAGGCCCCATTTAGATTATGCAGTTCAGTTTTGGTCGTCTTACTATAAAATGGATATAAATTCACTAGAACGCGTCCAACATCGGGAAAGAGCACCCTTCATAACGACGAATAAAATCCAGGAAGACACACTGCAACTAGAACTTAACCACCGCCTGGGGGTCACTGAGGAGCTGGACACCAATTAAATCAATAATGGCAACATGTAGCACGTCCACCAACGCCACCCCGACAGCCGTATAGTCCACAGAGGTAGAAAAATCCAGCCTCACCGACGTAGTCCTCTTCACCGGGGGAATGGGAGACCCCATATCGCACGCCCACCCCGCACCA
>WNGS01161863.1:59459-80162 GCA_020271785.1 Procambarus virginalis
ACAACACTTGGAGCGGGTGTCGGGTGTCACAACACTTGGAGCGGGTGTCGGGTGTCGAAGCCATTATCACTCAGCCCGGGAGGTCCAAGCCGAGAGGTCGAGGCCCGGGATGCCGGGACTGTCACAAGGAATTCTCTCGTTCCTGAAAGAAACAAAGTCAACACTTCAACGCATAAACACCAATTGTCTTCAAAACTGGAAATGCAAAAATATATAATAATTCCCACTGTGTGTCGATACTTGAAGTGCTTGATGGTTAATGGAGAGAGCAGCCACCAGGGGCATGGCAGCCTGGGTCGTGGGTATGAGGCAACACTAATGTAAGCATCATGCCCTCGGCGTATAGTGCACGATCTACACCTCAGATATATTGATTTTTCTTTGTGGGGAAATTCTATAATACAAATAAATTTTACATTACCAATAAGCTTTTAACCAAAAAGAAGAAGTGAAGAATGATCAAATCTTGTTTTATTAGTAAATTTAACATTTAAAAATGCTAAGAAATAAAATAATATCAATCTACATCATAGCAACCAAGTTTTAATGGCATAATTTAAATATTCAAGAAAAAGTACCATAATTTATCCAAGATTTTTCTCAATAAAAAACTTTATGAAATAACTAACTTATGCTGTTTGACAACAAAATTTAAAATTAAATGTTTATGGCAGTATAAGGAGTGTGTGCAAATATTTTGTATCTCATAAAAAGATTTTACATACGGCATTTAGGTCAACACATTTGTAAGTCAAGGGGGTTAAAAAAAATCAAAACCACGAAATTATCTTCGAAACTAAAAAAAAAATTATAGCTCTCGGTCAAAACACTTAAATTTTAATATATATTTAGAGACAGTGACTTAATTCGTGGCGCCAGTCTGGTCAGAAACAAAAGGTTAAACGAATAAAATTAATTTAAATGTAAAACAATATAGAGAGAGTAACTCACAGTCCCCGAGGCTGACGGAAGGCGAGGGGCTGGACGTAGCCCAACATGTCGCCAGTCTCACACAGGACGCGCGCCCATGACATCAGCCGGATAGAGTAGAGTTGTGCTGTAAGTGTGATATGCATTATACACTTACTAAGGAAATAATGCATTAACTTTGAATTCCAACAGAGATACCAGAGATGATATCTACCCTAACAACATAATTCAAGTAGTGTTCCACAACATGGACAGTTTGTGTTTCGGAAAAAATATATATTTAGACATATATATATATATATATATATATATATATATATATATATATATATATATATATATATATATATGTATATATATATATATATATATATATATATATATATATATATGTATATGTATATATATATATATATATATATATATATATATATATATATATATATATATATATATATATATATATATATATAATCTGTCCTCAGGAGGAAATCTGCTCATGATAATGGATTCAGAACGGCAACATAATTAGAGCTATTATCTACTTTCTTAACTGATTATATTAGGTTCAGGTTACTTTAGGTTAAGGTCTGGTTATAAGCCTGGTTTCATTACGTTTAGTTACAATAATATGGTATAATATAGTCTAAAGTATAGTGTTGTGCTGGGTTTTAAAATTCAGCTAGAAAAGATCATCAGTGTAAAGGGGGGTCCTTTGACAAGCCGCCGGCTTCCTGTCCTTCTCGAGGCCACTAGTATTAGTGGCCCTCAGATAAATATGAAATTGAGAAATAATAAAACTACTTAAGTTTACTCTTAATTTTCGTTTACAGAAAATCTAATTATTGAGTTCATTTTTAAGAAAACGTGTTCAGTATACACTTTTTATACTTTAAATCAACAATTTATAATACATTAAAGTTAAAACTTGATAATATTATCTGTTTAGAATAAAGATTCACTTGTCAGTTTACATGTAGACTATTACTGAACCAGTAATATGCTTTCAGACCATCTCATATATCTACATATCCAGATGGTTTGACAGGCTCGTTGGTTGCTCGTGGTAATGTATGTGATCTGAGGACGGGCTCATATATATATATATATATATATATATATATATATATATATATATATATGCCTATACTTGCATGAACCACAAGAGAAGATTAACAATCTTTGGACAACACCCACCAGTGGGACTCGAACCCAGAAAGCACAACCACCTTCAAGTAGCTGCCATAACTAGTATGCCTTAACCAACATTGAGTTCTCCCACATTGACAGTGGCTTGATGAAAAATGCTCGAGTAACCCCTCACTAATCTGGTGGTCTTGGGAGGTGGAGATATTTGAGGTAAATACTTCGAAATCTCTATCTCTTTTAAGGGTCTGATGTGGTGTAGTGGGTTAAGGCATGCTAGTTATGGCAGCTACTTGAAGGTGGTTGTGCTTTCTTGGTTCGAGTCCCACTGGTGGGTGTTGTCGAAAGATTGATATATATATATATATATATATATATATATATATATATATATATATATATATATATATATATATATATATATATAAAAGGCGATTTAAGCCGAAAACGCGTGAAACATTCTCTATTTTTCACATGTGGTCTCCGCATACTTGTGGTCTCCGCATACTTGTGGTCTCCGCATACTTGTGGTCTCCGCATACTTGTGGTCTCCGCATACTTGGATCAGTACACACAGAAACCACAGTTGCGTGATGCATCAAATGAACAAATCCACAAGAGCCGTCGTCCTCGTCACGGCTCTTGTGGATCTGTTCTTGGATCAGTGTTTTTGTGATCATTGTTGTATGTGTATACTGGACGCCAATCCTTAACTGTAGCCTCTGTTTAACGCAACAGTAAAATGTGTACTTGGTTGTAACAACGATTCTTCCCGGCGGGGATCGTATTCCAGGGACCTGCCCAAAACGCTTCGCGTACTAGTGGCTGTACAAGAATGTAACAACTCTTGTATATATCTCAAAAAAAAAGTATTTTAATAATTTTTTGCCCGAAACGCATTGCGTAATAGTGGCTTTAGGCATTGTATGTACTAGCTCTATCTATAAATCGATCCACTTATGTAAAATCTCTTTATGTATGTACCTTTCCTGAATAAACATATTTATTTATTTATTTATTTAATATAAACGGTTAGGTTAGTTTGGGCTATTAGGTCAGGCATTAGATCGTGCTTCTAGTAGTATATAGAAAATGGCATCAAGTATAACTATTGTGTTTCATTACTGTGGATGCACTAGTTTATAAAACTGTTATCTTATATCCAAATTGGCCAGTAACGTGCGTGTCTAGTAAACTTAACATAAATTAATATTTTTCTTCTAGCTGCTTTATGTGTCAGCTGACTGAAGATGTAAACATACCTTTAGAAAATGAGGCGGGCATGTCCGCCAGGTCGTAGAAGAACCTGTCTCCTCGCTTCAGGCGGATGAACTGGTCGCCGACGATGCACCTGTGTCGGGAGAACACGTGATTGGTCAGTCATCCCTCTGTGTGTGGCGGGAGAACACGTGATTGGTCAGTTATCCCTCTGTGTGTGGCGGGAGAACATATGATTGGTCAGTCATCCCTCTGTGTGTGGCGGGAGAACACGTGATTGGTCAGTCATCCCTCTGTGTGTGGCGGGAGAACATGTGATTGGTCAGTTATCTCTCTGTGTGTGGCAGGAGAACATATGATTGGTCAGTCATCCCTCTGTGTGTGGCGGGAGAACACGTGATTGGTCAGTCATCCCTCTGTGTGTGGCGGGAGAATGTGATTGGTCAGTCATCCCTCTGTGTGTGGCGGGAGAACACGTGATTGGTCAGTCGTCCCTCTGTGTGTGGCGGGAGAACACGTGATTGGTCAAACAATCCTGTGCTTGATGGGAAAAGATGCGTTTGTGATGAACTCCTTTGTAATGGAATAATATGAATTGTCAATAATTCCTATGTTCCAGGGATAAAAAATTTCTGTGTAGAGTTCTTTCGGTTGCTTCCTCTGCCAGTGGTCTGGCAGAGGAAGCCATGACACTGCTTCCCCTGCCAGAGGTCTCCCATAATGCTGCTTACCAGGACCCACCACACCTGGAGGTGGTCCCTCCTGCCATGCCCACTCACCTGAAGGTGGGTCCCTCCTGCCATGCCCACTCACCTGAAGGTGGGTCCCTCCTGCCATGCCCACTCACCTGAAGGTGGGTCCCTCCTCCCATGCCCACTCACCTGAAGGTGGTCCCTCCTCCCATGCCCACTCACCTGAAGGTGGTCCCTCCTCCCATGCCCACTCACCTGAAGGTGGTCCCTCCTCCCATGCCCACTCACCTGAAGGTGGGTCCCAGGAGAGCCCCCGGTGCGGGCCTCTCAGAGATACCGGCCACGAAGGGGTCGATGTCATCAACGGAGGCGTAGAGCTGCTGGAACACGTTCACCACCTGTACAGGAGCGGTGATCTCATCTTAGTGGAGGCTNGGGCCTGGTGCAGAGTGCATAGGCATACTGTTTATGGCTTCTTCAAAATCCAGTTGGGATAGGGTGACGTCTGACATATGATTTGATGTTGGTATCATATCCATGACAAATTCATTTGGGTTATCAATCTTTAGTGCGTTTAATGGCTCGCTGAAGACAGAGTCGTACTGCTTCCTCAGTAACTCGCTCATTTCTTTGTTGTCATCGGTGAAAGTTCCATCTTCCTTTCGCAGGGGCCTGATACTAGATGTGGTTTTTTTATCTTGATTTTGCATAGGAGAAAAAATATTTGGATTTCTCTCTATTTCACTGATGGCCTTTTGCTCTCTTTGCCTCTCCTGGGTTTTGTATGATTCTTGTAGCTTGAGTTCAATTGTTTCTATTTCTCTACCTAACCTTATTCGCCGTTCTTGAGATAGGGTGCTTCCACATATTCTGAATACAAACACACACACAAACACACACACACTCACTCACTCACTCACTCACTCACTCACTCACTCACTCACAGTATAGCTGTTATAGAAACTAGTGTGTTATTAAGCAGTTATTAAGCAGAAGGTGATTGTGAGGTGTTTCAGTAGCGCAGCTTATCCCGGCCAGGCGGCAAATTGCTCTCACTCACATAAAAAAAGTAACAAAAAATGCTGCTTTGCCTTGCAGTGTGAAAGTTGCAGGATTAAACAATAAACAGATGAAAAATTAACGTAATTTACTGTAGCCTAAAATATACAGAAAATATTAGTTTAAGTTTATTTAACAATACTTGGCGATTATAATACTTACAAAATAAAAACACAATGAGTAGGTTACTCTACTTGAAAATACAATAATGGTGACTAAATTATCATATATAAAGTCCACACAACCACCGTGAAGCACCGTAGCAAGACCACAGCGAGTGAAGGAGGCAGAGGTAGATCCCAGGAGCACCAAAAGTAGTCTGTCGTTCCAGGCTGTTGTTGTTGTTTTAGCTTCAGCTACTGGGAACAAAAAGTTCCAAGTAGCACGGGCTATGGTGAGCCCGTTGTGGACTTACCTGGCACAGGAGCGGGGCTGTAACTTGGGGGTTCCAGGCCACCGGCAGGTGTATGTACACGCCTGCAGGTGACATCATGTCTGGTGGCAAGGTGCAGTCGACAAGGAGCCGGCGAGGTGACAAGCAATTAGCGGGCGCTAACAGGTCACCAGTGAACACATCTGGCGTGGGTTCCGGGGCCTGGTCGGGCGACCCAGGCGGAGGGTATCCAGATGTCCGTCTGGGGCCGCTGTCTGGTTTTGTTGTCACAGAGGTGTTCTGTAGCATACAGGCGCTGAAGGTAGCAGGAAGAGGCAGCTTTCACTGCTATGCAGGGGATTACGTGACAGTGATTAAGATGCTTTTACAAGTTCAGGTTATAGTTACATCACATACATTGTATAACTGATGCATTACATAGTCAATCTTGGGTAGAAGTCCAATATATCATCAAGTGTTCCAGTATTCATGTAGTAGTTACAGAGGTCAGCATACCTCAGCCCAGGTGGGTGAGAGTCAGCCAATATGGGACATTCTATAATATAATGTTCAAGGGAATGCATGTTTTCTCTTTCACAAAGTTGACAAATTGTGTAATCTATTTTTTTTAATTTTTGCATGAAAAGCATGCGAAGAAACAACATAATTATATATATAAAACGAACCCAAAGGGCATGAAAACAAAGGAACAAAGCCATACGCCTGGAGGGTCACAGAACAAAACACAGAACACTGAACATAGAACACAAGGGCACAACAACCACAGGCCTGAAGGGCCTACAGCAAACAATGAAAGGGAACACATAAAACACACAACAGTAGCCTGTCTACAACGGAAATAAACAAAACAATGCAAATAAAACAGGATAAATCAAAACATAAAAATTCAGTTCAGGTATAAAAACAAAACAAAAAACACAAACCTATGGAACATTAAGAAACGTAAGGCACACAACCATAAGCTTGAAAGGCCTACAGCAGACATAACAAGCGGGAGTCGGGAGCAAGCAACGCCAAGCCTACCCAAACTTTTCCAGAAAGTCCACCACTGGAAACCGGATGCAATACCTATCCTAAAGAACCGCTATAGCAGGATTAACAGGCGCACGAGGACGCGCCATCATATCCGGAATTCCGGCCATAATTGCATGGGGGATCAGGCACCCAAACAATATCTGGGCATATGGGGTTCGTCAACACCCGCTCCCACATCGAGGGCGCGTCTCGAGCACAAATTTCTTGGAAAACAGCATCACTAAGAGACTGAATGTCCCGTTCAACATCACCAGACACGGCCGCCGCGGGTTGCACCACGGGAGGCAACACCACAGGGGCCACATCTGTAACAACATCCACAGCTTCGGGCACCGGCACAGAATTACCACGTCGTACATCCTTCCTCAGGACCACCACAAGGCCCCGGCCCTCATCACCATCCGCACCACCCACCACAGGAGGAGGGACCACCGCCCACTGCGAGGAACCCCCTGCAGGAGAAGAAACAGAAGTTAACTTAGATACATGGCCATCAGCTGCAGCAGCAGGCACGTGCACCTCTGCCACCACCGTCGTAGTCGACACCGCCGCCCCACCCTGGAAACACAAACCGAAACTGTCTCTATTTTCCGCTTTTTACAACTTGAAATAAAGTTGTTACATCTTGGCTTAACGTGTTAATGACGTATTAGAACGTTGTTACAACTTGCTATATTGGTTGTTATAACTGGTTAGGAAGTGTTAAAGCTTGTTCGAACGTTGTACTAACGTCGTAGTTTCGGTGTGTGTTTGGTGGGCAGGGACCACCTCACCTACACTCGCAGACTCGCAGGCATCAAATTCACCCACATCGGCCCAGGCAGAAGGAGAAGAACGCCTCGAGCGCTTGGGACCTGGCCTCACATTTTCAGAGTCGGAGATGTAACCAGAAGCACGGGAAGCGCAGGGGGGGGGGGGATTGTTGCACACTTCGCCCAGCGCAAGACGTCAGCAGCTTCAACAACAGTGGGGACTGGACCCACCACAGCAGGAAATCCCACCTCCACATCACCTCCCAGCACAGCTGGGACAAGCAGCAAGGACGAAGAAACAGTAGCCGCAGGACAAGGCGGAGACAGACGCATTAGACGGAGGGGGGAGGCGCAGCAGACGGAGAAGCTGAAGACGGGGAAGGAGCACCTGAAAGAACAGCAACAGCACAAGGAACGCCATCAGCAGCAGGACACCCAACCAAGGACTGCACAACCACTTTTTTGGATTTTTTGTTGGTACAACAGCAAGTTGAGGGTCCTCTGGTAGGTTAGGAGTGCAAGAAATCATTCTAAGGTTTCAAAACGTCATGAAAACCGATAAGTGAAAGTTTCCTCTCCTAACCTAACTGAGTAGGCCAGAGGACCCAAACAGAAAATGGGACAGTACGCCACTTTCGTGAGCCAATTTCATTTAAAATTACGTCCATTTTTGGCCATAGCGCTCTTACGGGAGAAAGGCGACGTTATTTTTAAGAGGACAGGTTGTTGTCCCACCCTCGTGATCCTCTCCATACTCCAACCGCTTTCTTGCTAGTGGACATATCCCAAGTCCCCAGTAGTGACTGATTCGCCATCTGGGGTAACGCCACTTCTGATTGTTACAGCTCTGCCTTTTACCCAAGTACTTACTTGGGTAGCTCGTAGCCGTAAATGCACTCGATCCTGCATCATTCCTCGTAACTGATATTAATGATTACACATGCATAAACACCTTGTTCAATCAATAGATTCACATATTATCTGAAAATACACTCGACCTGGCACACGCATTGTTGAGGCCTCTACTGAGGTTGACCACCTAACTGCCATGTCAATTACTGGCAGGAGAGTCATGTAGTCAGCCTTACTGGTGCCTCCCGCCCCATGCTGAAAAAAAGACAGGGATCTTAAAGAATGCCACGGATATTAATTATTTCCTCAAAGTCCAAAGCCATTCTATTCACTTGCTTCATACGTTTACAACAAGCACCTCGCGGTCGACGTCATAAACCCGTTCATGTTAATGATCACTTTCAAAGTCGAGATCTCCCATCTGCAATAATTTTTTAATTTTTTTTAAATTTTGCCCCAAGGGGCGAGTTTATTGGGCAGCGCCACTCATCTTGTGAGTGGACACACCGCCATAGCAGCATGTACAACACTCCCCAATAGGAAGAAAACCCGCTGGGTTGTTCATCCTGTCACTTGTACCCAGACACAGCTGGGACTTGCTTAACTGTCTCAAGTGAACAGCTCCTCAAACAAGAAGAATAACATCTATCAACCCTTAAAAGCTTTCTTGCGGGTGCAAAATGGGGAAATCTTTTAAGAACAGCATCAATATTTGACAAATAGTGTTTTCCTAACTCAAACAATGTGGGGTTTATTATTCTACACATATTTCTAATGTCTCTCAGGTGTTCACATTCACGTAGATAGTGTCAAGGCGGTGTCCATCACTCTCACCACAGATTCTGCAACTTCGCTGATTAACTGTTGTTTCCATTCCATATCTCCAAGAATATTTGTATCCAAGACGGGTTCTCTCTGTTACTGATTCTCTCCCTCGTCCTCCTCCTCTTCGGCCATAATGATTGGGATTGCCAGCTGCAACCATGTTGTACCATCGTACAGATTCACTGGTTTGTGCTTCTATCCTCCTTTCCTCAGTTACCTTGTCACAGTGATGTTGCCTGACAATACCTCTAATTTGTAGGAGAGTCTTGGGTATGAAGTATTCAATATGGTCTCCTTCAGCGCCTTCAGCAGCCAGCACATCTGCTCGTTCATTCCCACATATTCCAACATGGGAGGGGATCCACAGAAACTTGATGACTCTTCCCTGATTGGTAAGTACTCTCACAGCTCTCTTAATTTCAGCGACTATTGCAAGATTTTCTGCCCGATTTTTACTTAGGCTTTGCAGTGCTGCTTTTGAATCGGTGCAAATCACTGCACCATTAGTGTTCCGTTCAAGAAACCTTAATGCCATAACAATGGCAGTTAGCTCTGCTTGCGTTGAAGAGGCATAGTTCTCAATACGTGCATTTTCTTCATTTCTGCGTTGGAAAGTATTATCCTTGATTACCGTGTATGCTGCACCAGCCCTGCCATTGACAGGATTAGGTGACCCGTCAGTGTAGATTTGATCTAGTTCATCTCTGGCTTCTTTATAAATTTCCTCGAGATACTTGTACTTCATTTCTTGTGGTATCATGTTGGATTTTTTCGTTGCCATTTCATTGATGATGATCTTGCACGAGTCATCCTCCCAGGGAGGTAACCTCTCTACAGGCAGGAGCTCACTGGCTTGCTCAAGCAGGTGAAGCTCTTCGAGGTAGCAGACTGATCTGTGATGCTATTTTTTGCTTCTCCTGTTTCCCCCTGAAAGTAGCACAGAGCTCAGTTTTTTCTTAGCAATATCATTGTAATGGGGATCTCTGGCTATCCTAATTGCAAGCTTGTCCTGAATTCTGCTTTTAACACTGGGAAGGGACAACTCCTCTCGTAGATTGGACGTTTTGGCAGTCCCTGGAACTCCAAGAATGATTGTCATGGCTTCATTTTGAATGCTTTCAAGCCTTTTTATATTGCTTTGGGAGTAGGTGCACAGAACTGGTGCGGCGTAGTCTATGATTCTTGTTGGTACCAGATGCACAGTACAGGAGTACATTCTCTCTCCGCGCCTCCACAATAAGTGCTGGGCATATGGGCATGGAACCTCGTGGTGCAATAGCCAGGAGTCCTTCTGCCCTTTGTGTGGTGATCCCGCCATTCTTTGTTGGACTGTTCTTCATCCCATTCTTATTGCATCAACTGCGCTGATGCGCTCCCTATCTTCTCTCCACCATTTATGCAATGATATGTTGAGCAGGGCTTCATCAACCTGAAATATGGAGACCGTTTACTCCCCCCCCCCCCGAGGCAGGACGCCTGGTTCCATATCTTTCCCACTTCTCTGGCTTATCTTATGCTTCTGTGTTACGTCGAGTTACGTCGTAATGCGTCGTAACGTCCCTCTGCGGTCTAAAGCCGGAGGTGTTACTTTGGTTACACCCTTCCTGTGTTCCAACCCTTCCCATGTCCGCCATATTTGTTTCACTTCTAAACCCTCTCGTTTTTCTGTATCTGTTGTTAACCCTCCTGATTTCCGGTCCTATCTTCCTCCTCACGACGAAGATACGACCTATATTCCTTTCTGACTTTCGGCCTTTCCCAGACAAAGGCCGTCTGGGATGATGTCCATCATCTTCCCGACCAATTGTAACCTTTCCATCACCGTCCATTAGATGGGACGGGGGAAGGAGTTGTGCATGGTAAGTAATCAAATTATGGCACTATTAGTAGTAGGCATCCTTCAGTCTCGGGAGACTATGGAGTCGCGGTCTGGTTGCCAATCCTGGTGCAGCGTCTGGTGTGACTGATGAGGCCGATCCAAGAGTAGCAGTCCATCCCACACCGAGCACAAACGAAGTCCGATTCTGGTCTGTCTTCCTGGCTACCGGCTTTCCTTCTCTGTCTCTTTGCTTCCGATTGCTTGACAAGTGACTCTTCGAACTTAGAGAGACCTCTCTGAACAGGCTGGCTCTAGGCTGATCGGGCTGTGGCCAGTGTTTCCCACATAGCAAGATCGACGTCCATGGCTTGCCGTTTCCCATTTGCACCACGTGCCCGAGGCAGCGCATTCATCTCTGATTCAACATTGTGTACAAGCTGGTGAAGCTCTTCACAGGACGCTGTCACCTTGTCCTGTCAGGTGATGTCCAAGATGTATCGGAGGCAGCGCATGTAGTAAGCGTTCAGCTGTTTTTTTCTGTCGGACGTGGAGTGTCCAGGACTTACCACCATATAAGAGTGTGCTCAGGACGCAGGCTCTAAACCTGGATCTTTATGTACTCGGTCAGTTTATTGTTGGCCCACACTCTCTTTTGTCAGCCTTTACATGGATGTAGATGCCTTACCGATGCGTATGTTTAGCTCCATGTCAAGAGCGAGGGAGTCAGAAATTGTGGAGCCCAGGTACACGAAGTCGTCCACAACTTCCAGTTTGTAATCAGAGATGCCAATGTTAGGTGGGGAGTCCACTCCATGTCCCATGACCTGTGTTTTCTTCAGGATGATATTGTGTCCGAAAGCCTGACAGGCCTCGCTTAAGCGGGTCATGAGCTGTTGGTGGTCTTCAGCTGAGTGGGCGGTGACTGCTGCTTCGTCGGCAAAAAGAAAGTCATGCAGACACCTCAGCTGAACTTTGACTCAGCTCTCAGCCTGGCGAGGTTGAAGAGCTTTCTATCCGACTTGGTCCATAGGTAGATACCTTCTCTGCCAGATCCGAAGGCGTGCTGCAGCATAACTGTGAAGAAAATCATGAATAGGGTTGGAGCCAACACGCAGCCCTGCTTTACTCCACTTCAGATGTCGAAGGCGTCTGATGTTGAGTCGTCAAAGACCATGGTATCCTTATGTTCTCATGGAAAGATCTGGTGATGCTGAGGAACTTGGGTGGGCATCCGATCTCGTGCAGGATCTTGAACAAGTCATCTCTGCTGACTTCTTATGTAAAAAATTATGTCATATTAAATTATGACACTACTCACCACATATGTAAGTTGTTTAGCTTAGAGACTGTAATTGTAGTTGTTCTCGAACTCATTGTTGATATAATAATTCATTAAACAGTGTAACTAGCTTAGGACTTTAACTTATTAATTTAGATGAATTTTGGTACTCAGTTCCTGAACACTTTATGTACTGTTGTAATCTTTCCCACTAAAGTAACCTCCAGACAGTCTTCGTTGTGATCGCCCCCGCTCCCTTTTCCTGCCCGAGACAGTCACTCAGTGCCTGAACCAACATTGAAGGAAATGTGGATCACCACGAAGGCGAAAATAATGTAGTTTGACTATTGTCTCTGGGCCATATCATAAACCTTTTCCAGGTAAAAGGAATGGCTACAATGGAGGTATTCATTTGAAATGCAGTATCAATGTAAACCTTCAAGTCCACCAGGTTGTTGGTCATGATGCAACTTGCACAAAGCAAATTAGGAGGGGTAGAGGCATCGACAGTGTTCCAAACACTACAAAAGCCATACATTAACAACATGTTCAAAATGTTCGCAGACACAATTCATGATGACAACAGGGCGAAAATCTTTAGGGAAAGTGCCTTGGGTCTCTTAATGGGAAGAACAAGTTCCTTGAGCCAGTCCTCGGGAACCAGGCAACGCCGTTTCCCGAATCTATATAAATAAAAATGGAAATGTTCGTTTGTTTAAAATCGCTAATCTCCGAAAGTTCTTCACTGATTGCTTTGAAATTTTTGACACAACGTTCCATTTGCATACGAGTGTGTTTTTATATACATATTATATAGATGTCACGTCTGTGACAGATAAAAACATGCTTCTTTTAAACTGTGTTTTTCATGTAAATTTTCACGTGAGGGGAATCTCTGAAACCTCTTTATCGATTGCTATGAATTTTTGACACAACGTTAGATTCGCATACACACGTGTTTTTATATACCTACTATATACATGCCACATGTTTGCCAGGTAAAAATATACTTTTTTTAAAAAAACAGCGCCATCTGTTGGACGTAAAAGCAACATATGCTCTAATCTTTGAAAGTTCTTCACCGATTGCTTTGAAATTTTGACACAACGCTTCATTTGAATACATGCATGTTTTTATATACATACTATATAGATGCCATACCTGTGACAGGTAAAAACATGCATTTTTTGAAAAACAGCGCCATCTGTTGCATGTAAAACAACACACGCTATACTAAATATGTTACGATTCCATTTGAATGTTTCTGATTGCATTGATAAATTTAATTTTCATAGGTTTCTATTTATTTTTATTTTTATTTCATTATTTTGTGTGACATTGCGCTGGAATTGAGCTGCGTTGTTTACCATACCGTTCATTTCGTGAGTATAGTTTTTTTTTTTAATTTTTCATATTTTTTCATTTATTTTTTTTAACTGTTCTTCGTATTTTTCAGTGATGGGAACATCAGATCATTTGATGTCCCCAATTTTCTGATGGGAACATCTAATCATTTGGGAATGCATTGGATGAGGGAGTGGGAAATGGTGGGGAGGGCGATGGGACGAGAGTGGGAGATGGTGGGGAAGATGAGGGGACGGGGGAGGGGGGTAGGGGGAGGACTGTGGGACAGGGGAAGGTTGCTGTGACTCGGCAATGCGCATGCATTGTTGAGCCACAGCAACGCGTGGCCGGGTACAACTAGTACTGCTATAAATATGCAATAGATACTGAGAAGCATCTAAAGGGAGATGACAGAGTATGTCGGAGTGTAAACCGTCCGAGTCCGCCGCTGTAGAGTTGCAATGAGACGAAGTGGACTGGAATTCAAAGAGGGAGAAGAGATCATTATAGGCGCATGTGGAGGCGAGTGTGAAAGTCCCTGTAGGTGCAAAGTTCAATATGAGGCGAGTAAAAAACTTAGGAGGGAGGAGAACCAGAGCTGACGGCAAAAAGATGCGAACATGGTTCATTCATGACCAACCCTGGATCCACGATCATAGAACCATGGAGATGAAGGACGAGGTCTCTATCTGGGACAAATTTACCCGCAATACTACGGATCTTCTTCTAGATACAGAGGGGAGGTGAGTGAACAATAACGGTGGAGATGTAGAAGTGTGAGCTCACACGTTCAGCTGTGCGGATGGTCCTATGGGCCACCACACTTGCCTTGCAAAACAAAATAAAAGATTCCAGTGTTTGCAGGAGTCATTTTCTTTCCCAGACTGTACGCTTACAGTGTACAGCTTGAGGACAGTCCGAATGCAAGCAAGAAGTGTAATACCGTGTGCCACATGAGGCGTTTCCGAGAAAAAATCATAAAACAACACTTAGTCGAAGAGTACTAGAAGCCGTGACTGGTAGCCAGGACGACACAACATTGTAAGTTGGCGTCGCGGTGGATGAAGGAGAAGTCATCATATTGACAGCCGGGAGTGACGTCGTCTATATCAAGCGCTGAGAATGCCCCAGTGGGATGGCAGGAGCGAAAATCAGTGAGGTCCTCCATAGAAGAGGAGTAGTGCTTAAAACACTACCCTGGGGAACACTACCTTGGGAAACACTACTGAAGTGATTTTTCAGATCTTTTTAGAGGCCAGTAAATATATTGGGGAGGTGGCAGACCAAAAGCATCCATCTTATGTATTGGCAAATATGCACAATAAAATATTATCTGGCAAGAGAAGTGACAGTAAGTAGTTGTCACATTCTCACAATTGTCCATCTCCTGATCACGTAAGATGAAGCGGTCTCACACGTTAGTACTGTTATGGTGTCCTCTCCTATTTCTCCCCAGTCTCAGCGTTAAGAGTCATACCTTCTTACCTTGCAGGTTCCCTGAGACACAGGGAATCGTTTGACATAGGAGGCAACTGGGAAGATTACATGATTGTGTAGAAATTGTCAATTCTAAGTTTTGCAGGTAAGGGGGGCTTACGCCCCTTGTACATATAAAATGGCGACGTCTCTTTCAGGTTGGCGCCAAGATCGTGAGGGCGCCTGTAAGCTAGCGATTGGCTGGCTGAGGTCACGTGACATAAGTGACCAATCAGAATCTGCTCCTGGAGGCTGTGACGTCACTGGGAGGCCTGACTCAGGACCTGCAGATTACTGAGCCGTCAGAGATTCACGGACCTTTGACGCGAGCGGAAGTGCATCAGTGAGCAATCGAGATTGGAGGTTTTCGAAAACTCGCTCAGTGGATTGTGCAGCCTAAAGCAGTCTACCATCGTCATATAAGATTAGTGTACTCCCGGGGAGTACGAAGAAGCAGAGTTTAGTGGGCGACAGGAGCGCCAAGTGCTGTTAGTCTTAGACGGAGGTGAGCAGCGACGCTGGGAGGGGAGTCGGAAGCCCTGCGGGTCACGCTCAGGTACGACGTGCGAGCTGCAGTGACCGGGTCACATCTACTGTAGATTCGGAGGGGAAACTTCGCGTCTGGATTCATGAGGGATCGTCTCGGTGAAGGAGCGAGTGAGGGGTAGCGACGTGCTCAGTGGCCACTGGCTGGACAAGCTTGGAAGAAGTGAATTCCGGAACTAGGAACGGCGGCGACGCGACACTCCACGACGCCCGGAGGTCCAGGGTCACACAACAGGAACGCCGAGGAGCGACGTGGGAACTGTGTACTCCTTCAACCATCGGAGGCCAGGCGTCGGTGGACATGATTGTTTAAGGCAGATCATTATTTCCCTCCTCTTTAAAATCCCAACCGTCCAAGTGGTTGGGCACCATTCCTTTCCCTCCGTCCCATCCTTATCCTGACCCCTTCCAAGTGCTATATAGTCGTAATGGCTTGGCGATTTCCCCAAATAGTTCCTAGTTCCTCCCCTTTAAATTTGCCGGCTGTCCGAGTTGCCAGAGGCGGCGTGAGGAGCGCTGCCAACGTTCTCCAGTTCATTTACTTATATATATCTATATACTTATTTTCTTACATGTTTAATGTAGATCTTAGTACAGTAAACTTTATATTTCATTTTACTGCTGAGTTTAAGTGAGCTTTCCATCTCTTTGAGCATTAACATAAGTCATACTATATTTGCACCACACTACATTATTATTATTATTATTAGAAATATTCTAGTGACTGGAAACACTTAGTAACATTGTTATTAATGGAACCGTACCACTGTCTGGTAACGCTGAGTCTGACCACTGAGCTGCATTGCTGGGAGGCAGAGTTCCAAACCCAGCTGGCGACCTTATTAGTTGAGTGACACAGGTGTGTGATAGATCACGTGTGTGATAGGTGACCTGTGACACTTTGTTACGGCGGGCAAGACTCGGAGGAAGTGCTGTAGCTGGAAAAGCAACGGCTTGAGGTAATACCGAGTTTTCACTCTACCGCGGGTACAAGGCCGGATCGCGAGTAGCGGTTCCACCTGTGGTTGGACTGAAGGGCTCCCAGGGCGATCAGAGGCACCCGAGTGTGCGGGAGCAAAGACCCGCGGTGGTGGTCGTGGTGTGTTCTCACCTCAGGCACCGACCCAGACCCTAGGCCTCGTAACATGTTGTTGTTGTTTAAGATTCGCTACCCAGAACAAAAGTTCCAAGTAGCACGGGCTATGGCGAGCCCGTGGTAAACTCGTAACAGCATGTAATCAGTTGTATACTTTATTGTTTTACCCTTTTTAAAGCTTTTGTCATTTAATTTTAAACATTGTCATGTTTGTTAACAATTAAAAGGATAATAAACATGCATTAAAATACAATATATTCTTAATTTATTACATTTACAAAATTAAATTATATTCTTTGGATTTCGAAGTAACACATAAACACGTATAAAAAAATACAAACACAATAGAAATAAGGTTTATGCGTGAAGGTGTCATAAGGCTTAGAGTCCCACGAAGCTCCAAGACCTGGAGTGAATAACAGCACTGGATAACCCACAGACCCAGCTCTCACAGACCCAGCTCTCACAGACCCAGCTCTCACAGACCCAGCTCTCACAGACCCAGCTCTCACAGACCCAGCTCTCACAGACCCAGCTCTCACAGACCCAGCTCTCACAGACCCAGCTCTCACAGACCCAGCTCTCACAGACCCAGCTCTCACAGACCCAGCTCTCACAGACCCAGCTCTCACAGACCCAGCTCTCACAGACCAGCTCTCACAGACCTAGCTCTCACAGACCCAGCTCTCACAGACCCAGCTCTCAAAGACCCAGCTCTCACAGACCCAGCTCTCACAGACCCAGCTCTCACAGACCTAGCTCTCACAGACCCAGCTCTCACAGACCCAGCTCTCACAGACCCAGCTCTCACAGACCCAGCTCTCACAGACCCAGCTCTCACAGACCCAGCTCTCACAGACCTAGCTCTCACAGACCCAGCTCTCACAGACCCAGCTCTCACAGACCCAGCTCTCACAGACCCAGCTCTCACAGACCCAGCTTCAGCTCCCTCCTCCCGCCTCTGTTCTCTGGTCTTGTTAACATTCCTCGTCACCTGACTCATATATGACTCTCCAGCTGACTTTACTGCTAACTCCTCCAGCTGGATTCCCTGCTCCATAATATATATCAGTTGAAATATAATTTAGAATTTTGTATAACCTTTATGTATGTTCTTGCTGAATATTTACACTTATTAATAAGCAGTTTTCCTAATATATGTCTAATAATTACAGCATTTTAAAGTAATATAGTTACACAATATTACCGGTTTTGTAAGCATATATTTTGTTAATACACTTGTCAGCCTTAACGGCTTCACTCTGTCAAGGTGTTGTTACACATGACCTACACTTGGAGCGGGTGTCGGGTGTCACAACACTTGGAGCGGTTGTCGGGTGTCACAACACTTGGAGCGGGTGTCGGGTGTCACAACACTTGGAGCGGGTGTCGGGTGTCACAACACTTGGAGGGGTGTCGGGTGTCACAACACTTGGAGCGGGTGTCGGGTGTCACAACACTTGGAGCGGGTGTCGGGTGTCACAACACTTGGAGCGGGTGTCGGGTGTCACAACACTTGGAGCGGGTGTCGGGTGTCACAAACACTGGAGCGGGTGTCACACACTTGAGCGGGAGTCGGGTGTCACAACACTTGGAGCGGGTGTCAAACACTTGGAGCGGGTGTCACAAACACTTGGAGCGGGTGTCACAACACTTGGAGCGGGTGTCACAACACTTGGAGCGGGTGTCGGGTGTCGAAGCCATTATCACTCAGCCCGGGAGGTCCAAGGCGAGAGGTCGAGCCCGGGATGCCGGGACTGTCACAAGGAATTCTCTCGTTCCTGAAAGAAACAAAGTCAACACTTCAACACATAAACACCAATTGTCTTCAAAACTGGAAATGCAAAAATATATAATAATTCCCACTGTGTGTCGATACTTGAAGTGCTTGATGGTTAATGGAGAGAGCAGCCACCAGGGGCATGGCAGCCTGGGTCGTGGGTATGAGGCAACACTAATGTAGCATCATGCCCTCGGCGTATAGTGCACGATCTACACCTCAGATATATTGATTTTTCTTTGTGGGGAATTCTATAATACAAATAAATTTTACATTACCAATAAGCTTTTAACCAAAAAGAAGAAGTGAAGAATGATCAAATCTTGTTTTATTAGTAAATTTAACATTTAAAAATGCTAAGAAATAAAATATATCAATCTACATCATAGCAACCAAGTTTTAATGGCATAATTTAAATATTCAAGAAAAAGTACCATAATTTATCCAAGATTTTTCTCAATAAAAACTTTATGAAATAACTAACTTATGCTGTTTGACAACAAAATTTAAAATTAAATGTTTATGGCAGTATAAGGAGTGTGTGCAAATATTTTGTATCTCATAAAAAGATTTTACATACGGCATTTAGGTCAACACATTTGTAAGTCAAGGGGGTTAAAAAAAATCAAAACCACGAAATTATCTTCGAAACTAATTATAGCTCTCGGTCAAAACACTTAAATTTTAATATATATTTAGAGACAGTGACTTAATTCGTGGCGCCAGTCTGGTCAGAAACAAAAGGTTAAACGAATAAAATTAATTAAATGTAAAACAATATAGAGAGAGTAACTCACAGTCCCCGAGGCTGACGGAAGGCGAGGGGCTGGACGTAGCCCAACATGTCGCCAGTCTCACACAGGACGCGCGCCCAGGACATCAGCCGGATAGAGTAGAGTTGTGCTGTAAGTGTGATATGCATTATCACTTACTAAGGAAATAATGCATTAACTTTGAATTCCAACAGAGATACCAGAGATGATATCTACCCTAACAACATAATTCAAGTAGTGTTCCACAACATGGACAGTTTGTGTTTGGAAAAAATATATATTTAGACATATATATATATATATATATATATATATATATATATTATATATATATATATATATTATATATATATAATATTATATATATATATCTAACTATATATAATATTATAATAATCTATTATATATATATTATTATATATAGATATATATATATATATATATATATATATATATAATCTGTCCTCAGGAGGAAATCTGCTCATGATAATGGATTCAGAACGGCAACATAATTAGAGCTATTATACTTTCTTAACTGATTATATTAGGTTCAGGTTACTTTAGGTTAAGGTCTGGTTATAAGCCTGGTTTCATTACGTTTAGTTACAATAATATGGTATAATATAGTCTAAAGTATAGTGTTGTGCTGGGTTTTAAAATTCAGCTAGAAAAGATCATCAGTGTAAAGGGGGGTCCTTTGACAAGCCGCGGCTTCCTGTCCTTCTCGAGGCCACTAGTATTAGTGGCCCTCAGATAAATATGAAATTGAGAAATAATAAAACTACTTAAGTTTACTCTTAATTTTCGTTTACAGAAAATCTAATATTGAGTTCATTTTAAGAAAACGTGTTCAGTATACACTTTTATACTTTAAATCAACAATTTATAATACATAAAGTTAAAACTTGATAATATTATCTGTTAGAATAAAGATTCACTTGTCAGTTTACATGTAGACTATTACTGAACCAGTAATATGCTTTCAGACCATCTCATATATCTACATATCCAGATGGTTTGACAGGCTCGTTGGTTGCTCGTGGTAATGTATGTGATCTGAGGACGGGCATATATATATATATATATATATATATATATATATATATATATATATATATATATATATATATATATGCCATACTTTGCATGAACCACAAGAGAAGATTAACAATCTTTGGACAACACCCACCAGTGGGACTCGAACCCAGAAAGCACAACCACCTTCAAGTAGCTGCCATAACTAGTATGCCTTAACCACATTGAGTTCTCCCACATTGACAGTGGCTTGATGAAAAATGCTCGAGTAACCCCTCACTAATCTGGTGGTCTTGGGAGGTGGAGATATTTGAGGTAAATACTTCGAAATCTCTATCTTTTAAGGGTCTGATGTGGTGTAGTGGGTTAAGGCATACTAGTTATGGCAGCTACTTGAAGGTGGTTGTGCTTTCTGGGTTCGAGTCCCACTGGTGGGTGTTGTCCAAAGATTGATATATATATATTATATATATATATATATATATATATATATATATATATATATATATATATATATATAAAAGGCGATTTAAGCCGAAAACGCGTGAAACATTCTCTATTTTTCACATGTGGTCTCCGCATACAGTGGTCTCCGCTACTTGTGGTCTCCGCATACTTGTGGTCTCCGATACTTGTGGTCTCCGCATACTTG
>WNGS01161863.1:81248-97812 GCA_020271785.1 Procambarus virginalis
CGATGACTCTACACTCGTTACTCTTATATAAGCTTATAACTTAAGCTTTTGGGTATAATACCAACTCTTGGTTAAGCCATCGTGGTTTTATCTACGTCTAACTGTCATAATTTTATCAATGGCTAAACCACAACGGTTTTATCAATGTCTAAATCATCGTGGTTTTATCAATGTCTAAATCATCGTGGTTTTATCAATGTCTAAATCATCGTGGTTTTATCAATGTCTAAATCATCGTGGTTTTATCAATGTCTAAATCACCATAATTGTACCAATGTGTACAAGTTAATAATTTTATCAATGTCAAGGTTAAGTCTTCAGGGTTAACCATTTTTATTTATGTCGAGAAAAATATCAATATACGGATTTAGGAACTAACGTTGGATAAACGAGCCTGAATTGATGATAGCCACTCCAAGCATTCTCAAGCACGGTAGAGCGACGGTCTCGCTTCGTGCAGGTCGGCGTTCAATTCCCGACCGTCCACAAGTGGTTGGGCACCATTCCTTCCTCCCGTCCCATCCCAAATCCTTATCCTGAGCCCTTCCAATTGCTATATAGTCGTAATGGCTTGGCGCTTTCCCCCTGATAATCTCCCATCCTTCTCCCCACGAAAAAAAACTTGTACCTATGAGGCAATACGAAAATAATTTATGTTTGTGGGCTGAAGATGGAAAGCAAAACCTAGCAAAGTGACTATGTTGGTTGGAGCGACGTGGTTGTGAGTCCATCACCAGTTAAGAGTTTATGTTGTTAACGTGGACGGTGTTGTGGGTACAACACAACAACAACAACACTCACAACATTCTACAACATCTCCAGGGTCGCTCCGTCATCTTCCTGGGTCCTGGTGCCTCAGGTGGAGTCAAGTCCCGCCCACCGGGTATACGGCGCCAGCAGACACGGACGCGCCGGGTAATAAGCCAGCGGACACGGACGCACCGAGTAGGACGCCAGCAGACACGGACGCGCCGGGTAGGACGCCAGCAGACACGGACGCACCGGGTAGGACGCCAGCAGACACGGACGCACCGAGTAGGACGCCAGCAGACACGGACGCGCCGGGTAATAAGCCAGCAGACACGGACGCACCGGGTATTAAGCCAGCAGACAGGTGGGCACGACCAGTTTCATGCACAAGATCCACACACTCACTGGCTGCTCTTCACCGCTGCCGCCTTTATATAGAGTCTGCTCTTCCTGACACCAGTCAGCCCAGGGTGAGAAAGTTCGAAAATACCATACGGGTTATGCCCGCAGTAGTGAAAATGAACACTTTCTTTGTCACTCATTGTCTCACTCTCTCTTTTTCAAACAAATACTACGGTTCATTAAGAATTTACTAAGATTCATAAGGAAACTGGACGCTAAGGGCTGTTGTTCTACGACTCACCCTAGGAATGAAAGGTCGCTGATGGAGGGAAGTTGTTAAGAAAGGCACTACCATCATAAGGGTGTTTGAGCACCTTGCATTGTGAGTGCCAACTACTGGTTGTCTATAAACTTGGGATTGATGGGGAAGCATGAGAACATTTGCCTTGTATGTAACGGTAAGTCCGCTGACATGTCTGTGATCTTGAGGCTCTGATGCGCTCACCTGTCCATCTTGAGTGGGTCAAGACTTGCGGTGAGTCTTCTTGGTTCTCCACCTTGTCCAGAACTCTGATAACAACCGGGAAGCCCTCCAGGAGTGTGGACCGTGCTCAGGTGCGAGCAAATGTGGGACTCATGCAAGGTTGTGCAGCCCCTACTGTCAAGAAGGTATAAGATTCACCTTTAGGCAGTTAGTTTCTAGGCTACCTTGCTTGCCAGCCTTAACACTTAACTGTCCATAGTAACGACACCATCATCGGAGTGTGGAGTGGCGATTTCGGCGCCATCTATGGGTCTGCACTCCAACTCCCAGGTATTTGGTGCAACTCAGACGGCGCCATCTGTTGGTGGTGGCGTGGCAGCGATGAATGACTCCGGTTTCCTGTCTCAGTCAGAATGTGAGGTCGATGATGTTGACCTGTGGAGGCTGGTGTATCAAGATCAGCGCATCTAGGTTGTGGCTGCAAGTCACAATGTCAATTCCCCGGTGGACGAGTGTTATCCCAGGGTTAGCCAGTGTACTGTCCATCTGGCAAATGACGTTTTATGTCCACAGAGGTGACATATGGAGGCAATTGAGCTGAGGAGGGCAGTTCACCTTGGGCTATTGTCCCCTAACTCCCCTTGCCACTTCGGGGGGGTATAGGGTTTTGATATAGCTAGGGCACCGATCCCCCCAGCCATAGGGCATGGCGAGATGGCACCACTAAGCATACCTAATACCCTAACAACACACAAACTAAAATACACAAATATGGCAGATCTCATCACACCCACAAGAGTTAAGATGATACTAATAATACATAATAATAACCTGAAAATAAAACATAATATTAATGGAAAATTCTTTTGTATTGGTTTTTTCTATATGGGACACAGCACACATAGGTAGAGGTGCACAGTATAACATTAAAAAAGAACAAACGCTGAAGGCCAAAGCAGCAAGCTGCCTAAGCGGCAGGATTGATGACTTGACATCGGCATACATGGAAAACTAGACACAGTGGAAGCTCCTAACAAAGCCCCGGAGCGGGAGGGATATCATGTATGCGCATGGGGTCCCTCCGGCCGCCGCCTTATCCACTCGCGGGCTCGGCCAGGTCCTCCACCCTCTTGTGAGAAGCCATTGGGAGAAGTGGTACTCCGGATGACAACTCTGCTTAGATAGTTGGCTACCAGCTATCGTGGCTGCGGTTCACCTAAGCGAGACTATATTGACCCTTATGCACCCTGTGCACAGTGATCCTGGGACTATGGTGGTCTGCCCCGTGACGTGGTCTTGGACCATATTCTATATATTGAATATGTCCAGGTCAGGGCCTTCACAGAGCAGATCTCGAGGTCGCTCTTGGTGAGACCCATATCCATTAAACCACGTGCACTCTCCTTGCACCATCCTCCTCTCCAATTAAGGGTTATTGAAGAGGCGGATGCTGTATGCTTCCCGGTATACTCCCGGACCTTCTGCAGGATCTCGGGGGTGCCGTACTTGTCGCACTTGCTCTGATGTGGACGGGAGAGTGGGAAGTTATCAGCTGAGACCTGGGTGTCTAATATGAAGGCCTCGTCACCTTTGCAAGCTATGATGTCAGGCTTGCAGAAGGTCCCTCCATCTGGTATACGGACTTCGCGTTCCACCTCGAAGCCTCTTTGCCGCAGGCGGCCGGCTACGAACCGGGTGATATCGTCATGACGTTTCACCCGAGCCCCGTGCGTCTTGTGGCATGCCTGGGATATGTGGCCCAGGGTTCCTGGTTTCCGACAGGCATCGCAGAGACCAGAAGCCTCGGGTCTACCCCTGGCTGCTCTAGACGGCGTGGCCACAGCGTTTGCCCGGATCTGGATGGCGTGAGCAAAATCTCCTCCGCTTAGCAGACGGGTACCGGATGCGACCCACTTGTGGCAGGAAGGTACCTCACAAGAGGACGCGAGGCCGGCCCCATCAACCATGCTGTACAGTTTTGCTTTCCACCTCTCGAGCACTCGGTCGTTCTGTTGGACGGGGTTCCGGCAGCCGTGGTCGGGTCTACCCATCGCCGCATTCGCGCTTGGAACGCGGGTAGGAGAGCCGCTGCCACTACCACTGGATCCTCCGACTCTACTAGCGCCCCGAGCCGCTTGTTCTTTTGCAGCCGGATCGATGTGGCAAAGTCGGGTATTCCTAGTCCACCGTCTTTCACGTCCGCGTGGATAAAGGCATTGGGAGTATCGTGAGGCAGCCGCAGCCAGCCACGAGTGGCGTGCCGCAGCCGCCGGTCAAGCCTCGCCAACTCCGTTTTAGCCACACGTCCGAGGACAAGGCGGTGGTTCATCTTGGGGATTAGGTGGTGCTTAAGTAGGTATAACCTCTGTTGGGGTTTGAGTGGCGCCTTCGTGATGTTGGTCAGGCCGTCCTCAAACAGGGAACCGTAGGATAAGCGTCTGCCCCCGGCCCCGATAAGAATCCCTAAGTACTTATACTCGTCCGCCACGCTCATAGTACCGATTGCATCGTCCCCGACGTAGTATGCCTTCCTAGTGGGGACATGCCACGTCTTGCGGTGTGCATCGATCGCTATGCTTAGCGTACGGCATTTTGCAGCGTTTACTTTAAGACCAGAGCCACGCAGTGTGTGGCAAATACTCGTTATGAGTGTCTGTAGTCCGGCAGCCGTTTCCGCTGCCACAACCAGATCGTCCGCGAACGCCAGTGCTGATACCTTTTCTCCCCCCAGTCCGACCCCTAGCCCCAGATCCTTAGCCCTGGTAATTGCCTCATCAATTATCAGGTTGAAGAGAAATGGAGATAGGGGGTCACCCTGTTTCACCCCCCTAGTGATCAGGATGTCCTTCGACTTCTCCCCTTGGCTGGTTATCACGGTTGAGGACCGATCATAGCCCGACATTATATATGTCCTTAAAGGCTTTGGGATGCCTTTGCGCTTCATGGCCCGATGGATGGCCGGATGGGAGACGCTATCGAAAGCCTTCTCCATATCCAGAAACGCTAGGTGCGTGTTGTGCTTGAGCGCACGAGCCTCAGCTAGGAGGGCGTCCAGGATCACCAGGTTTTCAGGGCATCCGTCCACGGGAACGAAAGCCTTCTGCCGCCTGTCGATCCTGACCGCCCCGGAGAGCCTGCTGCTCAGGATCTTGTGGAACAGCCTCACTATCGTAGATGACATGGTTATGGGGCGATAGTGGGAAGGTGAGTCCGGGTTGGGTTTCTTAGGTAATAGCACTGTCTTGTTCTTGCGAAATGGTTGCGGCAGGGATTCGTTTACCAACCACAGATTAAACAGTTTTGCAAACACCCTGATTGGTATAGCCTTAAGTAGACGTATAGTGATTCCGTCTGGGCCGGGAGCAGCATTGCTGCTTGCCTTGAGAGCAACAAGGATTTCCTCGGATGTTATGGGGTCCCCTAGTTGCTGATTAACTGGATCACGGTCACGAATTGGGCGGCGGTCCGGCGATGTGGGTCTAGAGAATAGCGCCTCCCAGAATGGAAAGAGACGAGCTGGCTCCACCTCAGTGGGGGTTACTTTCCAGTCTCCGGAAAGGACGCGCGCAGCGGCTTTCGAGCGATCTTTCTCGTACAGGCTCTGGCACAGAACATACTGTGCCCTTCGCTCCCTCTTTCGTCCGGTTGGAGGTTGGGTTGGGTCGGTACGGTTTGTCGGTGGAGGTCTCTGTCGACGCGCAGGGCGAGGGCGCGGTGCGTGGTCACCAGATCTTTTGGCAGAAGTAACCACTCGAGCATGGCGCTCAAGGATCCTATCCACGTTATGGCCGTTACCACTGACCAGGTCTGTGATTGCTTCATCAAGGAGTTCTTCCCCCCATCCGGTTTCCTGGCCCCTGGGTGCAATAGCTGCGAGGAATTCTACCATGGTTTCCTTCCAAGAAGCTTCCTGGGGGGTCCCGTCCGGGGGGGCATGTCGGGATCGGCGCCATCGGGGGCGCCCACCGCCGCCCTGATATTGCCTCTCCTTCCATGATTCCTTAATGGGCTAGGCGGTTCGTCCTCCCTGTCCGAGTTGGACAGTGAAGACTCCGAGCCCTCGGCCTCCGCTCGATTTCTGTATTCCACCACCAACTCTCTATACTCGTTCCTTTTCCTTTGGCTCTTAATGGACTCCAGAGTTCGCGAAGGAAAGCGCTGTTGCAGCCGCTGGTTCATACCTTCCCGGCCTGCTTGGGGTCTTCCTTCCAGCCTGACCTCCTCCATAGCCAGGAGGCGTTTCTCCTCATCGGTCCACCTTGCTTTGGGCCTACCCGCTCTACTCGCGGCCTCTTCAAGTTCCTGATGGTATTGAACCTTGTGCATGCGACTTACGTGGACGCGCATTGCTCTATAGTCTCGGAAGGATCTGCCACAGTTTGGACAGTCTGGCGACCGGTCATTCATAGCCGGGTCGTCATGTAGGTCACCCATCGTGCTGACAGGGGTCAGTACGTCTCCGCAATGGTTTTCACAAAAGTTTATGGGTGACAAGGCGCGAAAACCCTTGACAGGGGCAGACGGCCTTCAGGATAGCTCAAACCAAGTGTCACTGACAAATGGCCCCTACTGCAGGTAGACGGAAGGTCCCCTTAGAGCAGCAGTAGGGGGGGACGCCCTAGCTGTTGGCGAAATCAGGAGTGCCGCGTGAAGGCCAGCTAGGGACTTTACACAGTTACCGCGAGCGATAGCTGTGCACTATGTACTCTCTGAAGTATATACAGTCGGAAGCGAGGAGCGTCAGAATGCAGATACCGTGGGAGAGAGTCATAGTTACTCCCATACGAACTTACGAACTCTTAGTTTGGTCCTGCAAGAGGACTAAGTAGTTGCCGTCGATCCGAGCAGTTTGTTAGCTGCTGATATATGCAGTGCTTTTAAAGATCGACGTACCCGAGATTGGCTCATAAAAGTTACGGAAGACAGTGATGTGTCTATTGTGAAGTGCTGCTATCAAGCTGCTAGAAGCTTCTGCCAGGGTGTTAGGTATCCCTGTATGCGTTAGTTTGGGCTCCCTGTCAGCGTGTTGCTGAAGCCCTCTGCCAGTGAGTATCTGGAGCGCGAAGGTGGGACGTAGGTACATCATGAGACTGTGTGGGTGGACTGGCCCATGTAGAAGGTGAACTTGCCAGTGTTTGCCAGTACGAGTGGACAATGTGTACCTGCAATGTGGATTCACTGGGCTTGATGAACACCGTCGTGTTGTGTCCTGCTTGAATGAGACACCATTATAAATAGCTGCAGTTATATTTTAATATTATAATATATATATTGGTGAAGGGAATTGTGTATTGATCATCCCTCCCTCCCCCCCCCCTTTTTTATTCATTGCACTACTACTTGACACAGCCAGTTCTTGAAAGCTTACCACAGACTTGGGTTGGATATAGTAAAAGAGGTCATAACAGCAAGAACCCGGTTACTGGCCCATAGTGGCCGTTTCATTGGTCATGAAGATTCAAACTTTATTCTCAAGATGCCAACTTCGTCACTGAACACTAAGCTTTTTCCACTCATTTGTATACCTGATCATCTGCAGTATCATGCTGTCTAGTTATCACCAACACTTCTGCTTTTTCTTCTGCAAATGTACATGACTTGCCGTCGCCTTCTCCAGGTAGCTATCGCTGCAAGTTGTGATTAATGAGGTTCATAGCAGTTGGTATTTCTTCTTTGTCATATATAAATGTTAGAATGTAGTCATTAGCATAGGCCTGAGCTTCAGGTATGAAGAGTTGTAAATCATTGAAGTAGACGCTCCTTAACAAGGACCAAGCACAGTGCCGGGCAGTACACAGGCACCAATTAAGTGGTTCCGGGTTCTGTTCCATTGAAAAGTATCCTAAGAGTCCGTTCTTGAAGTTAGTCCTTTATTATCATGAACTGGAGCGAACACACCTCTGCCGCAGTGATGAATCTACCCGTGGGGTGTGGCCCTGGTGGGGGGGGGGGGGGGGACCACACTCTGTCGTAGTGGTGACAGGGTACACCAGGAGGCTCGGTGAGACCAGCCTGAATCAATCGGCTCGTTTGGTAAGTGGATCTGGTCAAATATAGGGTCACGTGTCGGTATCCCTATTGGTCCCTGAGCTGCCAGTCAGATCTTTCATTGTTTACCTTCATATAGGCTTGTTACCCATGAGGCTGCCCATGTGCTTGTACCTCCTCGTGTTAGACCTTGTGGTGTGTGCCGTGAACGCCAGAGAAGTCTAATATTATTATATTTTGACACGTTACCCTTTCCCTCGTCACATCCCTTCTCCCTCTCACACTCTACCTCTCCTACACAGCGCGGCCACACAATTACAGTGCTAACCAGCATATATACATTTTCTTCTGTCCTCCTGTTAAGAGATGTGTTGAACATATAATTCAGTGATTTATGAAATAATGAAGCCAGAAGGTGATTGTAGTGTTTTTAAAATGCTAATTTAACCTATATGCGTAAATACATCAATATACAGAATTACGTCTGTCCTTCATAAAGTGTTGGAGGTGTCTTTTACATAATGTCATTACTGTGTGTTTACAAAGGTGAAGTGCAATTCTGACCTTGAGGTTACCTTGAGGTGCTTCCGGGGCTTAGCGACCCCGCAGCCCGGTCGTCGACCAGGCCTCCTGGTTGCTGGACTGATCAACCAGGCTGTTGGACGCGGCTCCTCGCAGCCTGACGTATGAGTCACAGCCTGGTTGATCAGGTATCCTTTGGAGGTGCTTATCCAGTTCTCTCTTGAAACACTGTGACGGGGTCGGCCAGTTATGTCCCTTATGTGTAGTGGAAGCGTGTTGAACAGTCTCGGGCCTCTGATGTTGATAGAGTTCTCTCTCAGAGTACCTGTTGCACCTCTGCTTTTCAACGGGGTATTCTGCCCATCTTGCCATGTCTTCTGGTCTCATGTGATGTTATTTCTTTGTGCAGGTTTGGGACCAGCCCCTCAATTTCCACGTATAGATTATTATGTATCTCTCCCGCCTGCGCTCAAGGGAGTACAGATTTAGGCTCTTTAGTCGGTCCCAGTAGTTTAGATGTTTTACTGAGTGAATTCTAGCAGTAAAGGACCTCTGCACGCTCTCCAGGTCAGCAATTTCTCCAGCTTTGAAAGGGACTGTCATTGTGCACAGCAGTACTCCACTCTAGAGAGCACTAACGTTTTGAAAGTGTCATCATCGGTATAGCATCTCTAGTGTGAAAAGTTCTTGTTATCCAACCTGTCATTTTTCTTGCAGTTGTGACGGCTACTTTATTGTGTTCTTAAAGGTAAGGTCTTCCGACATCAGTACACCCAGATCCTTTACATTGCCTTTTCGTTCTATGTTATGATTTGCCTGAGTTTTGTACGTGGTTTCAGTTTTATATTTTCATTTTTTCCGTAGCGCATGAGCGCACTTATCTTCGTTAAACACCATATTATTTTCTGTAGCCCATAGAAAGACCTGATCTACATCTGACTGGAGGTTTGCCGTGTCCTCTATGTTGCCTACTCTCATGAAGATCCTAGTGTCATCTGCAAAGGATGATACAGTGCTATAGGTTGTGCTCTTGTCTATGTCCGATATGAGGATGAGAAAAAGTACTGGAGCAAGCACAGTACCCCTGGGGGACTGAGCTCTTCACGGTTGACGGGTTGGATTTTATTTTGTTGACTATTACACATTATGTTCTGTTAGTCAGGAAATTGTAGATCCATTGCCTATTTTTCCGGTAATTCCATTTGAACGCATTTTATGTGCAATAATACCATGGTCACATTTATCAAAGATTTTGCGAAATCTGTGTAAATTCCATCAGCGTTTTGTTTGTCTTCCATAGCATCTAATGCCATATCATAGTGGTCCAGCAACTGCGACAGGCAAGAGCGCCCTGTTCTGAAACCATCTTGTCCGGGTTTATGGAGATGCTGTGATTCCATGTATTTTGTGATCTTACTTCTTAGCACTCTCTCAAAAATTTTTATGATGTGCGATGTTAGTGCTATCGGTCTGTAATTTTTTGCCTCTGCCTTATTTCCTCCTTTATGAAGTGGTGCTATCTCTGCTGTTTTTAGTATGTCAGGGATAACGCCAGTATCTAGGCTTTGTCTCCACAGAATGTGAAGGGCCTGCGATAGTGGTTTTTTTACAGTTCTTGATGAATATGGAGTTCCAAGAATCCGGGCCTGGTGCAGAGTGCATAGGCATACTGTTTATGGCTTCTTCAAAATCCAGTTGGATAGGTGACGTATGATATATGATTTGATGTTGGTATCATATCCATGACAATTTCATTTGGGTTATCGATCTTTAGTGCGTTTAATGGCTCGCTGAAGACAGAGTCGTATTGCTTCCTCAGTAGCTCGCTCATTTCTTTTGTTGTCATCGGTGAAAGTTCCATCTTCCTTTCGCAGGGCCTGATACTAGATGTGGTTTTTATCTTGATTTTGCATAGGAGAAAAATATTTTGGATTTCTCTCTATTTCACTGATGGCCTTTGCTCTCTTTGCCTCTCCTGGGTTTTGTATGATTCTTGTAGCTTGAGTTCAATTGTTTCTATTTCTCTAACCTAACCTTATTCGCCGTTCTTGAGATAGGGTGCTTCCACATATTCTGAATACNAACACTACTGGCAGAGTGTTGCCTGGTGTAGGACACTACTGGCAGAGTGTTGCCTGGTGTAGGACACTACTGGCAGAGTGTTGCCTGGTGTACAACACTACTGGCAGAGTGTTGCCTGGTGTGACAACACTACTGGCAGAGTGTTGCCTGGTGTACAACACTACTGGCAGAGTGTGCCTGGTGTACAACATACTGGCAGAGTGTGCCTGGTGTACGACACTACTGGCAGAGTGTTGCCTGGTGTAGGACACTACTGGCAGAGTGTTGCTGGTGTACAACACTACTGGCAGAGTGTTGCCTGGTGTACAACCTACTGGCAGAGTGTTGCCTGGTGTACAACACTACTGGCAGAGTGTTGCCTGGTGTAGGACACTTGGCAGAGTGTTGCCTGGGGTAGGACAATACTGGCAGAGTGTTGCCTGGTGTAGGACACTACTGGCAGAGTGTTGCTGGTGTAGGACACTACTGGCAGAGTGTTGCCTGGTGTACAACAACTGGCAGAGTGTTGCCTGGTGTAGGACACTACTGGCAGAGTGTTGCCTGGTGTACAACACTACTGGCAGAGTGTGCCTGGTGTACAACACTACTGGCAGAGTGTTGCTGTGGTGTACAAACTACTGGCAGGTGTTGCCTGGTGTACAACACTACTGGCAGAGTGTTGCCTGGTGTAGGACACTACTGGCAGAGTGTTGCCTGGTGTACAACACTACTGGCAGAGTGTTGCCTGGTTACAACACTACTGGCAGAGTGTTGCCTGTGTAGGACACTACTGGCAGAGATGTTGCCTGGTGTAGGACACTACTGGCAGAGTGTTGCCTGGTGTACAACACTACTGGCAGAGTGTTGCCAGGTGTAGGACACTACTGGCAGAGTGTTGCCTGGTGTACAACACTACTGGCAGAGTGTTGCCTGGTGTAGGACACTACTGGCAGAGTGTTGCCTGGTGTACAACACTACTGGCAGAGATGTTGCCTGGTGTAGGACACTACTGGCAGAGTGTTGCCTGGTGTACAACACTACTGGCAGAATGTTGCCTGGTGTACAACACTACTGGCAGAGTGTTGCCTGGTGTAGGACACTACTGGCAGAGTGTTGCCTGGTGTACAACACTACTGGCAGAGTGTTGCCTGGTGCAGGACACTACTGGTAGTGGTCGTGGGTGTAGTGAAGACAAAGTGTCACAACCACCACACGCTGGTGAAGCCGTCAACAATCACGCCAATAGCGACAAAATACATGTACCAATATCCCGTATGGCAGGGAAAGTACAGGAAACATCCCCGCCGCTCCACAGACAACTCCGCGCCCTCAGCAGACATCAACTCTGCAAGATGGGGGGAGATAATCACCTTAGAAACAAAAGGCATCTTGACTTCAGAAGTCCAATTGGTCATCAGTCCCCCCCCCCCTCGCTGAGGTGTGATTACACCTCGCCCTGAGGATGACACTACAAGAAAACTAACGAAAATACTTTCACAAACCTGATCTCAGGAATCTGGAACGCCCCGCTTGAGAACTGGGTTCGAGCCCCCCCCAGGCCCTCCTCACATGACGTAAGTGATTTAACACGAAAAGCGTTCACTCAAAAGCTGAACAAATATTCGTTAAAGTGAGGCGGCCCGAGGGAGCAGGAGGCGGCCCGGGGAGCAGGAGGCGGCCCGGGGGAGCAGGAGGCGGCCCTGGGGGAGCAGGAGGCGGCCCCGGGGGAGCAGGAGGCGGCCCGGGGGAGCAGGAGGCGGCCCGGGGGAGCAGGTGGCGGCCCCGGGGGAGCAGGAGGCGGCCCGGGGGAGCAGGAGGCGGCCGGGGGAGCAGGAGGCGGCCGGGGGAGCAGGAGGCGGCCCGGGGGAGCAGGAGGCGGCCCGGGGGAGCAGGAGGCGGCCCGGGGAGCAGGAGGCGGCCCGGGGGAGCAGGAGGCGGCCCGGGGGAGCAGGAGGCGGCCCGGGGGAGCAGGTGGCGGCCCCGGGGGAGCAGGAGGCGCCCGGGGGAGCAGGAGGCGGCCCGGGGGAGCAGGAGGCGGCCCGGGGGAGCAGGAGGCGGCCCCGGGGAGCAGGAGGTGGCCCGGGGAGCAGGAGGCGGCCCTGGGGAGCAGGAGGCGGCCCGGGGGAGCAGGAGGCGGCCCGGGGAGCAGGAGGCGGCCCAGGGGGAGCAGGAGGTGGCCCTGGGGAGCAGAAGGCGGCCTGGGGGAGCAGGAGGTGGCCCAGGGGGAGCAGGAGGCGGCCCAGGGGGAGCAGGAGGCGGCCCAGGGGGAGCAGGAGGTGGCCCAGGGGGAGCAGGAGGTGGCCCAGGGGGAGCAGGAGGCGGCCCAGGGGGAGCAGGAGGTGGCCTGGGGGAGCAGGAGGCGGCCCAGGGGGAGCAGGAGGTGGCCCAGGGGGAGCAGGAGGCGGCCCAGGGGGAGCAGGAGGTGGCCTGGGGGAGCAGGAGGCGGCCCTGGGGAGCAGGAGGTGGCCTGGGGGAGCAGGAGGTGGCCTGGGGGAGCAGGAGGCGGCCCTGGGGAGCAGGAGGTGGCCTGGGGGAGCAGGAGGCGGCCCAGGGGGAGCAGGAGGCGGCCCCGGGAGCAGGAGGGGCCCTGGGGGGCAGGAGGCGGCCCTAGGAGCAGGAGGCGGCCCTGGGGAGCAGGAGGCGGCCCTGGGGAGCAGGAGGCGGCCCGGGGGGAGCAGGAGGTGGCCCGGGGGAGCAGGAGCGGCCCTGGGGAGCAGGAGGCGGCCCGGGGGAGCAGGAGGTGGCCCGGGGGAGCAGGAGGCGGCCCTGGGGAGCAGGAGGCGGCCCAGGGGGAGCAGGAGGCGATCCGGGGAGCAGGATGTGGCCCTGGGGAGCAGGAGGCGGCCCTGGGGAGCAGGCGGCGGCCGGGGGGAGCAGGAGGTGGCCCGGGGGGAGCAGGAGGCGGCCCGGGGGAGCAGGAGGTGGCCCGGGGGGAGCAGGAGGTGGCCCGGGGGGAGCAGGAGGCGGCCCTGGGGAGCAGCAGGCGGCCCTGGGGAGCAGGAGCGGCCCGGGGGAGCAGGAGGTGGCCTGGGGAGCAGGAGGCGGCCCGGGGGGAGCAGGAGGCGGCCCGGGGGGAGCAGGAGGTGGCCCGGGGGAGCAGGAGGTGGCCCGGGGGAGCAGGAGGCGGCCCTGGGAGCAGGAGGCGGCCGGGGGGAGCAGGAGGTGGCCCTGGGGAGCAGGAGGCGGCCCTGGGGGGAGCAGGAGGCGGCCTGGGGGAGCAGGAGGTGGCCCGGGGGAGCAGGAGACGGCCCTGGGGAGCAGGAGGCGGCCCTGGGGAGCAGGAAATGGCCCGGGGAGCAGGAGGCGGCCTGGGGGAGCAGGAGGTGGCCCGGGGGAGCAGGAGACGGCCCTGGGGAGCAGGAGGCGGCCCTGGGGAGCAGGAGGCGGCCCGGGGGAGCAGGAGGCGGCCCGGGGGAGCAGGAGACGGCCCTGGGGAGCAGGAGGTGGCCCTGGGGAGCAGGAGGCGGCCCTGGGGAGCAGGAGGCGGCCCGGGGGAGCAGGAGGCGGCCCGGGGGAGCAGGAGACGGCCCTGGGGAGCAGGAGGCGGCCCGGGGGAGCAGGAGGCGGCCCGGGGGAGCAGGAGACGGCCCTGGGGAGCAGGAGGTGGCCCGGGGGAGCAGGAGGCGGCCCGGGGGAGCAGGAGACGGCCCTGGGGAGCAGGAGGCGGCCCTGGGGAGCAGGAGGCGGCCCTGGGGAGCAGGAGACGGCCCTGGGGAGCAGGAGGCGGCCCTGGGGAGCAGGAGGTGGCCCGGGGGAGCAGGAGGCGGCCTGGGGGAGCAGGAGGTGGCCCGGGGGAGCAGGAGGCGGCCCTGGGGAGCAGGAGGCGGCCGGGGGAGCAGGAGGTGGCCCGGGGAGCAGGAGGTGGCCGGGGGAGCTGGAGGCGGCCCGGGGGAGCAGGAGGCGGCCCGGGGGAGCAGGAGGCGGCCCTGGGGAGCAGGAGGTGGCCCTGGAGAGCAGGAGGTGGCCCGGGGGGAGCAGGAGGCGGCCCGGGGAGCAGGAGGCGGCCCTGGGGGAGTAGGAGGCGGCCCGGGGGGAGCAGGAGGCGGCCCTGGGGAGCAGGAGGCGGCCCTGGGGAGCAGGAGGCGGCCCTGGGGAGCAGGAGGCGGCCCGGGGGAGCAGGAGGCGGCCCTGGGGAGCAGGAGGCGGCCCTGGGGAGCAGGAGGCGGCCCGGGGGAGCAGGAGGTGGCCCGGGGGAGCAGGAGGCGGCCCTGGGGAGCATGAGGCGGCCGGGGGAGCAGGAGGTGGCCCGGGGGAGCAGGAGGCGGCCCTGGGGAGCAGGAGGCGGCCCTGGGGAGCAGGCGGCGGCCCGGGGGAGCAGGAGGTGGCCCGGGGGAGCAGGAGGCGGCCCTGGGGAGCAGGAGGCGGCCCTGGGGAGCAGGAGGCGGCCCTGGGGAGCAGGAGGCGGCCCGGGGAGCAGGAGGTGGCCCGGGGGAGCAGGAGGCGGCCCTGGGGAGCAGGAGGCGGCCCTGGGGAGCAGGAGGCGGCCCTAAGGAGCAGGAGGTGGCCCAGGGGAGCAGGAGGCGGCCCTGGGAGCAGGAGGCGGCCCTGGGGAGCAGGAGGCGGCCCTGGGGAGCAAGAGGTGGCCCTGGGGAGCAGGAGGCGGCCCGGGGAGCAAGAGGTGGCCCTGGGGAGCAGGAGGCGGCCCGGGGGAGCAAGAGGTGGCCCTGGGGAGCAGGAGGCGGCCCTGGGGAGCAGGAGGTGGCCCAGGGGAGCAGGAGGCGGCCCTGTGGAGCAGGAGGCGGCCCTGGGAGCAGGAGGCGGCCCTGGGGAGCAGGAGGCGGCCCTGGGAGCAGGAGGCGGCCCTGGGGAGCAGGAGGCGGCCCTGGGGAGCAGGAGGCGGCCCTGGGGAGCAGGAGGCGGCCCTGGGGAGCAGGAGGTGGCTCTGGGGAGCAGGAGGCGGCCCTGGGGAGCAGGAGGCGGCCCTGGGGAGCAGGAGGTGGCCCTGGGGAGCAGGAGGTGGCCCGGGGGAGCAGGAGGTGGCCCTGGGGAGCAGGAGGCGGCCTGGGGAGCAGGAGGTGGCCCTGGGGAGCAGGAGGCGGCCCTGGGGAGTAGGAGGCGGCCCTGGGGGAGCAGGAGGCGGCCCGGGGGAGCAGGAGGTGGCCCTGGGGAGCAGGAGGCGGCCTGGGGGAGCAGGAGGTGGCCTGGGGAGCAGGAGGCGGCCTGGGGAGCAGGAGGCGGCCCTGGGGAGCAGGAGGCGGCCCTGGGGAGCAGGAGGCGGCCCTGGGGAGCAGGAGGCGGCCCTGGGGAGCAGGAGGCGGCCCTGGGGAGCAGGAGGTGGCCCTGGGGAGCAGGAGGTGGCCCGGGGGAGCAGGAGGCGGCCTGGGGGAGCAGGAGGTGGCCCTGGGGAGCAGGAGGCGGCCCTGGGGAGTAGGAGGCGGCCCTGGGGGAGCAGGAGGCGGCCCGGGGAGCAGGAGGTGGCCTGGGGAGCAGGAGGCGGCCTGGGGGAGCAGGAGGTGGCCCTGGGGAGCAGGAGGCGGCCCTGGGGAGCAGGAGGCGGCCCTGGGGAGCAGGAGGCGGCCCTGGGGAGCAGGAGGCGGCCCTGGGAGCAGGAGGCGGCCCTGGGGAGCAGGAGGCGGCCCTGGGGAGCAGGAGGTGGCCCTGGGGAGCAGGAGGTGGCCCGGGGGAGCAGGAGGCGGCCCGGGGGGAGCAGGAGGCGGCCCGGGGGAGCTGGATGTGGCCCCGGGGGGTGGGGGCAGCCATCTGCCGGCATCACAGGACCGTCAACAATGGCTGAATTATATCACTAAAAACTGGTCCAGTCGCGTCCTCCCCCACCCGACCTCTGCTTCCTTACTTTCACCCTACCTCAGTACTTCCCTCACCCGCCCTCTACCTCCTCACCTCTCGAACTCAAACAATTCTCCCTCACACCACTAAAATTTCCCCACCATACCTTCTAAATTTCCCCACGACTGCTCCAAAATTTCCCCACCACCACCAAAATATCCCCACCATATCTTCAATTTTCCCACAACACCGCCAAAATTTCCCCACCACACCTCCAACATTTCCCCACTCAAAAAGGGAACATTATATTACAATAATTATGTCATAAATTATTTGCACTTCTGCCCAAAAGCTTAAGTTATAAGCTTATATAACAGTAACGAGTGTAGAGTCATCAGGTATAATACCAACTCTTGGTTAAGCCATCGTGGTTTTATCTACGTCTAACTGTCATAATTTATCAATGGCTAAACCACAACGGTTTTATCAATGTCTAAATCATCGTGGTTTTATCAATGTCTAAATCACCATAATTGTACCAATGTGTACAAGTTAATAATTTTATCAATGTCAAGGTTAAGTCTTCAGGGTTAACCATTTTTATTTATGTCGAGAAAAATACAATATACGGATTAGGAACTAACGTTGGATAAACGAGCCTGAATTGATGATAGCCACTCCAAGCATTCT
>WNGS01161863.1:123696-135281 GCA_020271785.1 Procambarus virginalis
CCAAACCATTAAAATAATCGAGTGTACTTTTGACTTTAAGAAAAAGGAGGTAGTGACTCAACTGAATAAATCTCTGGTGATCCCCCATTTGGATTACTGTATGCAAGCACTCAGACCTCATCTTCAGAAGGACATGGCTGCTCTGGAGAAAGTGCAACACCGGGCAAAAAAAAAAAAAATCCTTCCAGAGCTAAGACATCTCACGTATTAGGAACGGTTGAGGGCCACAAGGCTTACAACACTGCAGGCCAGGCATGACGGGGCAACACTGCAGGCCAGGCATGACGGGGCGGATCTCAGTGAAACTTACAAAAACTGACCATTTGGAGGATGTTAATACAGACAACTTCTTCAGAAGGTCAGATATAAACGAACAAGGAGCAACAGATTCAAGCTCAACAAGCCACAATGTAGCACTAAAAACTGGAGATTATTTTCCACCCACAGGGTTATAAACCCGTGGAACGGCCTACCCGCCGAAGCAGTAAAGCCCAAAACTCTGTTAAATGGTAAAATCCACCTGGAAAAGATCATGAAACCAAATGAGGGATCTTACGACAAGCCGCCGGCTTCCTGTCCTCGTCAAGGCCACTAGTCTTAGAGGGCCTTCAGGCAAATTCAGGTAAATAATATGAGGGACGTTGTATAATGATCGCTAAAAGAGTTTTTACATTAGTTTAGGTTGCCAAATGTTGTGTACCAACCTTGGTGCTAAACTCACGCTGTATGACATGACAAACCATCTTATTAGTACTAAGTAATAAGTAGATAAGCTACTTGAAATCCTTACACTGTATCCATACTTCATCTCCAGTAGATAAACGACACACGAGATTAAGAAGCAAGTAGTGTATTGTGAAGACTAATACTAACAAACAGCAGCTCCCTTATGACTGTAATATCTCCATTGGTCAAACAATTATGTATTAGCGATAAGACCTACCATTAATGTATAATGATTTACTGTAAATATATAGCTCTTGAAATAGAACATTCTCCGTAACTAGCTGACGCTGTAATTATAAGGTGTGAAAGATAGATGAAATTGTTAACGCAAGAATCCCCGCTGAGGCTATAAAACCTTTGGTGCTCTCTGTAATCCTTTTTGCGCTACGGCTCACAGGATGAGTATGGGGTGCACAATAGTGTAGCAGCCTCCGGCGGCAACAATCAAATCCTTGGTGCTGTTATGACCAGAGTTGATCTTTGTAAACTACTGGTGTAAACTACCGACTAGTTAGTGTAAACTACTGGATGACTGGTGTAAACTACTGGCTGACTGGTGTAAACTATTGGCTGATTAGTGTAAACTACCGACTGGCAGGTGTAAACTACTGGTTGACTGGTGTAAACTACCGGCTGGCTGGTGTAAACTATTGGCTGCCTAGTGTAAACTACAGGCTGACTGGTTGGTGTAAACTACTGGCTGGCTGGTGTAAACTATTGGCTGGCTGGTGTAAACTACAGGCTGACTGGTTACTGTAAACTACTGGCTGACTGGTTGCTGTAAACTACTGGCTGGCTGGTGTAAACTATTGGCTGTCTGGTGTAAACTACAGGCTGGCTGGGTGTAACTACTGGCTGGCTGGTGTAAACTACTGGCTGGCTGGCGTAAACTATTGGCTGGCTGGTGTAAACTACTGGCTGGCAGGTGTAAACTACCGGCTGGCTGGTGTAAACTACTGGCTGTCTGGTGTAAACTACTGGCTGTCTGGTGTAAACTACTGGCTGGTTGGTGTAAACTACTGGCTGGCTGGTGTAAACTACTGGCTGGCTGGTGTAAACTACTGGCTGGTTGGTGTAAACTACTGGCAGGCTGGTGTAAACTACTGGCTGGCTGGTGTAAACTACTGACAGGCTGGTGTAAACTACTGGCTGGCTGGTGTAAACTACTGGCTGCCAGGTGTAAACTACTGGCTGGCTGGTGTAAACTACTGGCAGGCTGGTGTAAACTACTGGCTGGCTGGTGTAAACTACTGGCTGGCTGTGTAAACTACAGGCTGGCAGGTGTAACTACGGCTGGCTGTGTAAACTACTGGCTGGCGGTGTAAACTACTGTCTGGCTGGTGTAAACTACTGGCTGGCTGGTGTAACTACTGGCTGGTTGGTGTAAACTACGGCTGGCTGGTGTAAACTACTGCTGGCTTGGTGTAAACTACTGGCTGGCTGGTGTAAACTACTGGCTGGCTGGTGTAAACTACTGGCTGGCTGGTGTACACTACTGGCTGGCTGGTGTAAACTACACTGGCTGGCTGGTGTAAACTACTGGCTGTTTGGTGTAAACTACTTGCTGGCTGGTGTAAACTACTGGCTGGCTGGTGTAAACTACTGGCTGGTTGGTGTAAACTACTGGCTGGCTATGTAAACTACTGGCTGCTGGTGTAAACTACTGGCTGTCTGGTGTAAACTACTGGCTGGTTGGTGTAAACTACTGGCTGGCTGGAGTAAACTACTGGCTGGTTGTGTAAACTACTGGCTGTTGGTGTAAACTACTGACTGGCTGTGTAAACTACTGGCTGGCTGGTGTAAACTACTGGCTGGCTGAAGTAAACTACTGGCTGGCTGGTGTAAACTACTGGCTGTCTGGTGTAAACTACTGCTGGCTGGTGTAACTACTGACTGGCTGGTGTAAACTACTGGCTGGCTGGTGTAAACTACTGGCTGGCTGGTGTAAACTACTGGCTGGCTGGTGTAAACTACTGGCTGTCTGGTGTAAACTACTGGCTGGCTGGTGTAAACTACTGACTGGCTGGTGTAAACTACTGACTGGCTGGTGTAAACTACTGACTGGCTGGTGTAAACTACTGTCTGGCTGGCTGGAGTAAACTACTGGCTGGCTGGTGTAAACTACTGGCTGTCTGGTGTAAACTACTGACTGGCTGGTGTAAACTACTGGCTGACTGGTGTAAACTACTGGCTGGCTGGTGTAAACTACTGGCTGGCTGGTGTAAACTACTGGCTGGCTGGTGTAACTACTGGCTGTCGGGTGTAAACTACTGGCTGTCTGGTGTAAACTACTGACTGGCTGGTGTAAACTACTGGCTGGCTGGCGTAAACTATTGGCTGGCTGGTGTAACTACTGGCTGCCAGGTGTAAACTACCGGCTGGTTGGTGTAAACTACTGGCTGGCTGGTGTAAACTACTGGCTGGCTGGTGTAAACTACTGGCTGGCTGGTGTAAACTACTGGCTGGCTGGTGTAAACTACTGGCTGGCTGGTGTAAACTACTGGCTGGCTGGTGTAAACTACTGGCTGGCTGGTGTAAACTACTGGCTGGCTGGTGTAAACTACTGGCTGGCTGGTGTAAACTACTGGCTGGCTGGTGTAAACTACTGGCTGGCTGGTGTAAACTACTGGCTGGCTGGTGTAAACTACTGGCTGGCTGGTGTAAACTACTGGCTGGCTGGTGTAAAGATTTGAAAGAAAACCAGAAATTAAGTAATGAGGAGTCAGAAGGTTATATCCGTTAATATGTATAATGTAGAGTGATATATTAAATATGGTAACGGGCCGAGGTGACGCCATCGTTGCCAGAGCTGGTGGCTGTGTGGGTCGCTGGGCCAGACTGGTTGAAGCGGCTGGTGGCTGTGTGGGTCGCTGGGCCAGACTGGTTGAAGCGGCTGGTGGCTGTGTGGGTCGCTGGGCCAGACTGGTTGAAGCGGCTGGTGGCTGTGTGGGTCGCTGGGCCAGACTGGTTGAAGCGGCTGGTGGCTGTGTGGGTCGCTGGGCCAGACTGGTTGAAGCGGCTGGTGGCTGTGTGGTCGCTGGGGACAGACTGGTTGAAGCGGCTGCTCCCAAGCTGGTGGCTGTGTGGGTCGCTGGGGCCAGACTGGTTGAAGCGGCTGCTCCCAGAGCTGGGGCTGTGTGGTTCGCTGGGCCAGACTGGTTGAAGCGGCTGATCCCAGATTGTTGCTGTGTGGGTCGCTGGGGACAGACTGGTTGAAGCGGTGCTCCCAGAGCTGGTGGCTGTGTGGGTCGCTGGCCAGACTGGTTGAAGCGGCTGCTCCCAGAGCTGGTGGCTGTGTGGGTCGCTGCCAGACTGGTTGAAGCGGCTGTGGCTGTGTGGGTCGCTGGGCCAGACTGTTGAAGCGGCTGCTCCCAGAGCTGGTGGCTGTGTGGTCGCTGGGGCAGACTGGTTGAAGCGGCTGCTCCCAGAGCTGGTGGCTGTTGGGTCGCTGGGCCAGACTGGTTGAAGCGGCTGCTCCCAGAGCTTTGGCTGTGTGGGTCGCTGGCCAGACTGGTTGAAGCGCTGGTGGCTGTGTGGGTCGCTGGTCAGACTGTTTGAAGCGGGGTGCTGTGTGGGGGTCGCTGGGCCAGACTGTTGAAGCGGCTGGTGCTGTGTGGGTCGCTGGGGACAGACTGGTTGAAGCGCTGCTCCCAGGCTGGGGCTGTGTGGGTCGCTGGGGACAGACTGGTTGAAGCGGCTTGTGGCTGTGTGGTCGCTGGGCCAGACTGGTTGAAGCGGCTGCTGCCAGAGCTGGTCGAGGCAGCAACTTGTATACAAGTCCCCATTTTAGTCCCGTGGAGGCTTCAATGCGTCGTCGGAACCTGTATAAAGTGTCCTTAGAGAGGATCTTGTTGCGTGCGGTTACTCTGGGCTGAAGTTCATCTGAAGTTCCCTGAGCGACTTTGCTAAAGTTCGTGAGCCATTTGTTTATCAAAGAAGTTCTGGAATATAAAGTAAATGTAAACATACTTGCTATGTTTCGGAGGGATTATATTTAAAAAAATGATAATACTCGCATACGCTGTTCGAATCCTGTGTTCCAGGTATAAGGGCTCATCATACGTACATCATACGGGCCGTACTCTTATACTTGGAGGGCGGGGCGTACCTCTTATACTTGGAGGGCGGGGCCGTACCTCTTATACTTGAGATGGGCCGTACCTCTTACACTTGGAGGGCGGGCGCCCTCCTCTTATACTTGGAGGGTGGGGCCGTACCTCTTATACTGGAGGGCGGGGCCGACCTCTTATACTTGGAGGGTGGGGCCGTACCTCTTATACTTGAGGGCGGGGCGTACCTCTTATACTTGGAGGGTGGGGCCGTACCTCTTATACTTGGAGGGCGGGGCCGTACCTCTTATACTTGGAAGTGGGGCCGTACCTCTTATACTTGGAGGGTGGGGCCGTACCTCTTATACTTGGAGGTGGGGCCGTACCTCTTATACTTGGAGGGCGGGGCCGTACCTCTTATACTTGGAGGGCGGGCCGTACCTCTTACACTTGGAGGGCGGGCCGTACCTCTTATACTTGGAGGGTGGGGCCGTACCTCTTATACTTGGAGGGTGGGGCCGTACCTCTTACACTTGGAGGGTGGGCCGTACCTCTTATACTTGGAGGGTGGGGCCGTACCTCTTACACTTGGAGGGCGGGGCCGTACCTCTTATACTTGGAGGGCGGGGCCGTACCTCTTATACTTGGAGGGTGGGGCCGTACCTCTTATACTTGGAGGGTGGGGCCGTACCTCTTACACTTGGAGGGCGGGGCCGTACCTCTTATACTTGGAGGGCGGGGCCGTACCTCTTATACTTGGAGGGCGGGGCCGTACCTCTTATACTTGGAGGGAGGGGCCGTACCTCTTATACTTGGAGGGTGGGGCCGTACCTCTTATACTTGGAGGGTGGGGCCGTACCTCTTATACTTGGAGGATGGGGCCGTACCTCTTATACTTGGAGGGCGGGGCCGTACCTCTTACACTTGGAGGGCGGGGCCGTACCTCTTATACTTGGAAGGCGGGGCCGTACCTCTTATACTTGGAGGGCGGGGCCGTACCTCTTATACTTGGAGGATGGGGCCGTACCTCTTACACTTGGAGGGTGGGGCCGTACCTCTTATACTTGGAGGGCGGGGCCGTACCTCTTATACTTGGAGGGCGGGGCCGTACCTCTTACACTTGGAGGGCGGGGCCGTACATCTTATACTTGGAGGGAGGGGCCGTACCTCTTATACTTGGAGGGTGGGGCCGTACCTCTTACACTTGGAGGGTGGGGCCGTACCTCTTATACTTGGAGGGCGGGGCCGTACCTCTTATACTTGGAGGGCGTGATATACCCTCTAAGTCACATGTGACCAACCTTGTGGTGGTGGTTCCGAGGATGAATGTCCCCGCGGCCCGGTCTCTGACAAGGTCTCCTGGTTGATCGTCTATCAACCAGGCTGTTGGACGCGGCTGCTCGCAGCCTGACGTATGAATCACAGCCTGGTTGATCAGGTGTCCTATGGAGGTGTTTATTGTTGTCTCTAGAACACTGAGAGAGGCCAGTTATGCCCCTTCATGTGTAGTGGGGGAGAGTTGAGGTCATGGGCCTTTGATGATGATAGAGTTCTCTGTGTACCTAACGTCACAAAGTTCCCATCACATGTGTGACCACGTCACAAAGTTCCCATCACATGTGTGACCACGTCACAAAGTTCCTCATCAGATAAGTCTTTCCAAGCAAGATAACTACACATAGACAATAGGAGGCAGGAAAGAGAAAGTGAGGACCGGAGGAGCTTGAGCACCATCACCAGCCGCCGGACCCGACGCCTTCACCCCGTCGGTTGCCCAACACATGCAACAAACGCTGAGTTTACCATTGTTTCCCGGTAAACTATATATGTGATCATTACAAAGGTGGCAACAATAATCATAATACAAAAATTATTTTCATCAACATTCACACAAAGAGGCATTACAAGTAGGCTGAAAATATATTAATTTCGAGTGTCGAAAATTTTTTTATCTGCTTCCTTGGCAGAGTTGAGTGACCTGACGGGTAATGCTTCCTCAGCAACACGACCTGTCTCACATTCCCCGTCTTTTTTACCCCTCTCTCTTCCCCCCCTCCCTCTCTTCCACGTCTCTTCCTCCTCGCTCTCTCTACCCGTCCTTCCTCCTCCTCCCTCTCCACCCGTCTCTCCCATACCTTGCCTGCACCACCGTGGCCAGACCTGCCAGGTGAGGCACTACAAGCAAGTGCCACACCTCGAGGCCTCCAGCTGTTATTGAGAGACATTCTCTTGCCTGAGGCCCTGCTGGTGCCCAGTGAAGGTGGGGGGGGGAGGGGGGACACGGGAGGCACAGCGTGTCACGAAGTAATAACATTAGAGGAGCGTGAGTTGGCACCCCGGCGATGGTTCGTCCCAGTGTTCGTCCACAGCCTCAGCTTGAGAAACATGAGAGTCTACCAACCAGGCCAGCATGTACAAGATAAGGATGAGTCTCAGGAGTACCTAACTGGTACTCAACTGAGTACTGGGTACTCAACTTTAAGTACCACAATATATTTGCTGTCGTATCTGCAAGAATAATAAGAGGCTTGATAACAAGAACCTTTCAAACAAGAGACGCTACACGAACTACAGTACTTACAAAGACACGAGTGCTGTATAGGAGAGAATATTATACCACACTAATACTCCCATTCAAAGCTGGAGCAATTGCTGATCTTTAGGATGTGATAGAGAATTTATTGCCCGAATCAGTCAATTAAAAACCTCCAAATTATTGGAATCGCTTAAAAAATATATAATAATTCACACCTTTAAAATATTGGAAATAATGGTTCCAAATATGTACACCAAAATCATTCCTAACGAGATCAGAAAGAATGACAGAATCTGCGAAAACACCTTTTGATAAGCTGAGATCCAGTTTGTACAAGTGTTGACACACTGAGACACAGCTTGGGTAATGACACACTGAGACACAGCTTGTGTTGACACACTGAGACACAGCTTGGGTAATGACACACTGAGACACAGCTTGGGTAATGACTAACGCTCCAAGACATTTCATCATCCTCCAGCTTTACATAAGAGCATAACTAGCTGACCTCTCACGGCGCTCAAAAGGATACCTGATCAACTGGACTGTGACACATAACTCACATTGTTAGCAGCGGCGTCTTACAGCTTCCTAACAGGCCGGACCAGAGAGCGGGCCCGGTTGAGATTGATCCTCGAGAACACCTCAAAGTAACCTAACCTAACCCAATATAGTCTAAATTAAGCTTTGAAATTTGCATTAAGAAACTCCACTTATTATGTGTGTGTGGAGCAGCGAGGGCTCGTGCTGGGACGGCTGTCAGCCATTACTGACGACTCGTGAAAGTTGAACAACCAACAGACGAAAAAAAAAGAAGAAAGTCAACCAACTAGAACATAGAAGAGGGAACTGGTCATAGCATTTGAACTATGACTCTGCAAGTAGCGCTTCCTGTTATCTGTGCCACACCTGACCTTCTTCAGCACCACCTTCCCGCCTCTCTCTTATTATTAACTTTCATCTAACTTTCCTGTTTGTATATTTATTAACATAGCGTTTGGTATAGTGAATATGGCGTTCGATAGAAAGGGAAACCTCAGGGGGTTCGACTCCCTCACTGTGCCCTGGAGAGCGAGGTGGTCATGAAGACTTCCTGCTGCTGGTGGTGATGGTGAGAGGGAGACAATCACTGTGGTTGTTGTGCCCTAATCACCTCAGACAGGTTCATACCCGGAGGGTTAATGACCTTCTCCGAGATGGAACAAGGCGCGGTTCATCTTGTCTTACTGGTGAACCACGACCCCCTTGTGTTACTAGGTGAACCATGGCCCCCTTGTCTTACTAGGTGAACCATGGCCCCCTTGTCTTACTAGGTGAACCATGGCCCCCTTGTCTTACCAGGTGAACCATGGCCCCCTTGTGTTACTAGGTGAACCATGGCCCCCTTGTCTTACTGGTGAACCATGGCCCCCTTGTCTTACTAGGTGAACCATGGCCCCCTTGTCTTACTAGGTGAACCATGGCCCCCTTGTGTTACTAGGTGAACCATGGCCCCCTTGTCTTACTAGGTGAACCATGGCCCCCTTGTCTTACTAGGTGAACCATGGCCCCCTTGTTTACTAGGTGAACCATGGCCCCCTTGTCTTACTAGGTGAACCATGGCCCCCTTGTCTTACTAGGTGAACCATGGCCCCCTTGTCTTACTAGGTGAACCATGGCCCCCTTGTGTACCTAGTGAACCATGGCCCCCTTGTGTTACTAGGTGAACCATGGCCCCTTGTCTTACTAGGTGAACCATGGCCCCCTTGTCTTACTAGGTGAACCATGGCCCCCTTGTCTTACTAGGTGAACCATGGCCCCCTTGTCTTACTAGGTGAACCATGGCCCCTTGTCTTACTAGGTGAACCATGGCCCCCTTGTCTTACTAGGTGAACCATGGCCCCCTTGTCTTACTAGGTGAACCATGGCCCCCTTGTCTTACCTGGTGAACCATGGCCCCCTTGTCTTACTAGGTGAACCATGGCCCCCTTGTCTTACTAGGTGAACCATGGCCCCCTTGTTTACTAGGTGAACCATGGCCCCCTTGTCTTACTAGGTGAACCATGGCCCCCTTGTCTTACTAGTGAACCATGGCCCCCTTGTTTTACTAGGTGAACCATGGCCCCCTTGTCTTACTAGGTGAACCATGGCCCCCTTGTGTTACCTGGTGAACCATGGCCCCCTTGTGTTACTGGTGAACCATGGCCCCCTTGTCTTACCTGGTGAACCATGGCCCCCTTGTGTTACCTGGTGAACCATGGCCCCCTTGTCTTACTAGGTGAACCATGGCCCCCTTGTCTTACTGGTGAACCATGGCCCCCTTGTCTTACCTGGAACCATGGCCCCCCTTGTGTGTTCCTGGTGAACCATGGCCCCCTTGTGTTACCTGGTGAACCATGGCCCCCTTGTGTTACCTGGTGAACCATGGCCCCCTTGTGTTACCTGTGAACCATGGCCCCCTTGTGTTACTGGTGAACCATGGCCCCCTTGTGTTACCAGGTGAACCATGGCCCCCTTGTGTTACTAGGTGAACCATGGCCCCTTGTGTTACTAGGTGAACCATGGCCCCCTTGTGTTACCAGGTGAACCATGGCCCCCTTGTGTTACTAGGTGAACCATGGCCCCCTTGTCTTACTAGGTGAACCATGGCCCCCTTGTCTTACTAGGTGAACCATGGCCCCCTTGTGTTACTAGGTGAACCATGGCCCCTTGTCTTACTAGGTGAACCATGGCCCCCTTGTCTTACCTGGTGAACCATGGCCCCCTTGTCTTACTAGTGAACCATGGCCCCCTTGTCTTACTAGGTGAACCATGCCCCCTTGTCTTACCAGGTGAACCATGGCCCCCTTGTGTTACTAGGTGAACCATGGCCCCCTTGTCTTACTAGGTGACCATGGCCCCCTTGTCTTACCTGTGAACCATGGGCCCCCTTGTGTTACTAGGTGAACCATGCCCCCTTGTCTTACCAGGTGACCATGGCCCCCTTGTCTTACCTGGAACCATGGCCCCTTGTCTTATTTACCAGGTGAACCATGGCCCCCCTGGCCCTTGTCTTACTAGGTGAACCATGGCCCCCTTGTCTTACTAGGTGAACCATGGCCCCCTTGTCTTACCAGGTGAACCATGGCCCCCTTGTGTTACTAGGTGAACCATGGCCCCTTGTCTTACTAGGTGAACCATGGCCCCCTTGTCTTACTAGGTGAACCATGGCCCCCTTGTGTTTACTAGGTGAACCATGGCCCCTTGTCTTACTAGGTGAACCATGGCCCCCTTGTCTTACCTGGTGAACCATGGCCCCCTTGTGTTACTAGTGAACCATGGCCCCCTTGTGTTACTAGGTGAACCATGGCCCCCTGTCTTACCAGGTGAACCATGGCCCCCTTGTGTTACTATGTGAACCATGGCCCCCTTGTCTTACTAGGTGAACCATGGCCCCCTTGTCTTACCTGGTGAACCATGGCCCCCTTGTGTTACTAGGTGAACCATGGCCCCCTTGTGTTACTGGTGAACCATGGCCCCCTTGTCTTACCTGGAACCATGGCCCCCTGTGTCTTACCTGGTGAACCATGGCCCCCTTTGTACTAGGTGAACCATGGCCCCCTTGTCTTACCTGGTGAACCATGGCCCCCTTGTGTCAACTAACAACCCTTCCATAAAACTAATTCAAATCCACTATGTGCCTCACAATAAAAACTGAAGAAAGAATTTTCAAAAAACTATTTCAAATGGAGGTTAAAACCGATAGCCCAAAACCGTAAGTATTGGAAATCATTATTTACTACAAAACGGACTGCTGATATAATAGTTCAGAACAGACTCCCAATAGGACATACAACACTCTCACAACAAACACTTGGAATATCATTTTGGCGTTTTCTCTGTAAAAAAAAACGTCACTTCGATTATTATATTGGTAATGACTACCACAACGGCTTTGAGAGAATGACTGGCAGCACTCACCTGTGCGCTGTAGTATAAGTAGGATCTGCGCAACACTCATGCGTCGCTGTAGTATAGTGAGGAGTTGGCGAGCACTCACCGTCACTGTAGGATGGGGGACATAGTCTCTGGAAGGTGGTCCTGGCCTGGCCCCACATGCGGTTGTCCAGGTTGTTGCAGGGAGCCAGTATCGAAGTGGTTACTATGCGGATACGGTAACGTCTCTCTCCCGGCAACGCAGGATTCCTCGGGGCAGGACTCGGACGACTGATGGTATTGGACAGATCAAAACTGCTGCAGACCAAAGCCAGGTTCAGCTGCAAAGACTCAGACCCGAAACTTGGGTTCACAAGGAG
>WNGS01161863.1:145039-201275 GCA_020271785.1 Procambarus virginalis
AAAAAAAAGCTTAATAACACTTCAGATTTGAAATGTCTGGCTGTGTTAGACAAATAAGTGGTCTCTTCCGTCGAATAGTGTTACATAAATAAAGTTGTGTGTTTACATAAGTCTGTTACGTACGTGTGTTTACGTATAAAAATCCCCATATAAGTCTCAATATAGCATGTCAATATAATTATATTTTTTGTGCATATGGGACTCGTAAGCTTGGGAAGGCAGCTCATCCAAGGGAAGGAAAATCCCGAATTTGGATTTCTGCTGTCGTCATGATCTCCGAGTTGCCAATTTCTTCTTGACATCAAGCAGGAGCACAAGGTTTCCTGGAGACCCCAGGTCTAAGCATTGGCACCAACTCGACCTGGTGCTTACGGGGCGTAGGAATCCGAGAAACGTCAAACTGACCCGCAGCTTCCAGAGCGCAGATTGTGACACCGACCACTCTCTCGTCGTTTGCAGAGTAAAGTTTTAACCCGGAAAATGAACAGAGCAAAAGAGGGAAGACCATGCATTAATGTAAACAAGACCCGTGATCCTCAAAAGGTGAAGGAGTTCAATGCTGTACTGGAAAACGCCCTTCCTGGACCACCCTGCAATAGCACGAGTGAGAGGTGGTCACACCTCAGGGCTACCATTTTCATCACTGCCATATCCAATTTTGGTAGGAGACAGAACAAGTCAGCAGACTGGTTCGAGGCCATTGCAATGGAACTGTTACCCTTCGTAAAGGAAAGAGACGAGCTCTCTCAATCTACAAGAACCTGCCCTCAGAAAGGAACCTACAGGCCTCCGTACTGCCCGCAGTAGAGTTCAACAAATTGCGAGGCGCTGTGCTAACGATTACTAGCTTCGACTCTGTTCCAGCATCCAGACTGTGGCCACTGTCGGCAACATAAGAGGCATGTACGAAGGGATCAAACAGGCAACAGGCGACAGGCCGTACACAAAACAGGACGGCTCCTCTGAAGTCAGCCACTGGAGAGATCATTAAAGATTGTGATCAGCCGTTGAATCGCTGGGGTGGAACATTACTTCAAACTATACTCCAGAGAGAACTTGGTCAGTGTAAAGGCTTTGGATACAATCGAGTGCCTGTCCATCATGGAAGAACTTGACCTTAAACTGACTGTAGAAGTCGTCGAGAAAGCACTGGATTCACTTTTTTCAGGGAAGGCCACAGGAGACGACGGCATTCCGCCTAAAGTTTTCAAGTGCGCTCGTGGAACACTTAAAACTGAGCTTCATGAACTTCTGTGCCAATGGTGGAGGGGAGGCTTGGTGCCACAAGACATGAGAGATGCAAACATCATCACTCTCTACAAAAATAAAGGTGACAGAAGCGATTGCAACAACTATCGCGGCATCTCCCTCCTCAGCGTTGTCGGCAAACTCTTCGCCAGGGTCGTCTTGGTCAGGCTAAAGTTTCTTGCTGAAAGAGTGTACCCGAGTCACAGTGCGGTTTCCGAGCAGAGAGGTCGACCATTGACATTGTGTTCTCCCTGAGACAGCTTGAAGATAATGCAGGGAACAGAGAAAAGGCTGAACATCGCCTTCATTGACCTTACAAAGGCCTTCGACCTCGTGAGCAGGGACGGACTCTTCAAAATCTTGGGCAAAATTGGCTGTCCACCCATCCTACTCAGCATGATACAATCGGTCCATAAGGACATGAAGGGAACAGTCATGTACGACGGCTCAACTTCTGAACCATTCAACATCAACTGTAGTGTTAAACAGGGGTGTGTTCTTGCTCCAACCCTGTTCGGCATCTTCTTCGCGATCCTCGTCAAGCATGTCTTTGGAACAACCACAGAGGGCATCTATCTCCGTACAAGATCTGAAAGAAAACTCTTAAAGCTATCCAGACTCCGGGACGAGACGAAAGTATAGATGCGAATCCTCAGGGACTTCGTCTTCGCCGACAATGCAGCGATCACCACACACAGCAGAAGGCCTGTAGCAGCTACTTAAGTGCTTTGCCACAGCCTGCTCTGCATTCGGACTGAAAATCAGCCTGAAGATGACACAGGTGATGGGACAAGATGTCATTGAGCTACCCTGTATAAACATCACGGACTGCGAGCTGGGGGCAGCTCACGAGTTTGTGTACCTGGGCTCCACAATTTCAGACACCCTTTCCCTAGACACTGAGCTCAACAGGAGTATCGGGAAGACTGCAACAACACTGACCAGACTCACAAAGTGCGTTTGAGTAAATATTCAAACTGACAGTACACACCAAGGTGCAGGTCTGCATGGCATGTGCACTCTCGCCAGGAGAGACGGCTCAATACCTTTCATATGCGGGACCTGTGATGCATCCTTGACATTACGTGGAGAGACCACGTCTCCAACAACACAGTGGTTGAGAGAACAGGAATCCCTTCAACGTTCACTCTCCTAAAGCAGAGACACATGCGGTGGCTGGGACATGTCACACGCATGGAAGAAGGCCGCATACCGAAGGACCTCTTATATGGAGCGCTGGCATCAGGAAAGAGGCCCACCAGAAGACCCCAGCTGCATTTTAAAGACGCATGCACACGCGACCTCAAGTAGCTGAACATCGACATCAACACTTGGGAGGCATCAGCTGCGGATAGATCTGCCTGAAGATGCAAAGTGAGGAATGGACTCCAGCAATTCGAGGGCAAACTGAAGAGGCGGGTGGAGGAAAAGAGACTTCAGAGGAAGTCTTGACCACTGACAAACAAAACCGCTTCGGCGTTTATCTGCGCTTACTGCAGTCAAGACTGCCGTTCTCGGGTTGAACTTCACAGCCACAGCAGACGTTGCACCCAACCAGACACCAGGGCACAACTCCATAACCCCATGGGATTGAGGGATGCCTACATATATATAACATACATATATGTTTGTCTGTCCAGAGTTGGAGGCTAGACACTAAAGCAACATTAAAGCAACTTATTTAGCATGGAGAAAAGGAATATAATGAGTTACTTGAAAGAATGTAATCTGGGGAGAAAGTGAGAGAGATGTTGCAGCATTTAATCGAAAGGTAAAGCCTAAGTTTTCCCTAGTAGCCTTACCTTGCATTATGTAGAATTAGAGAGGAATTACTTCTTAAATTTGCGTTGGGATAGAGGATAAAATAAATAAATAATGAGTGAGTTAGGTAATGAGGAAAGTGACTCACTGGGTCATGAGTTGGTCACTGGCTAAAGCGCTGACAAAGGCGCCTCTGGAAAGTCGAATGGCGAGGGGTGATGTCTTGAAGAACTGGAGATGACCGAAAGCTGGATCTCTGAAGTCCGTCACCTCGAAGTCCCTTGCTTGGAGTTCCTGAGGCAGGATAATGACTCATCAATGTGGGGAAAATCTGTTTTAACTGGAACCTCGGCTATTTTGCCGCAACCTCGGCTATTTTGCCGCAACCTCGGCTATTTTGCCGCAACCTCGGCTATTTTGCCGGAACCTCGGCTATTTTGCCGGAACCTCGGCTATTTTGCCGCAACCTCGGCTATTTTGCCGGAACCTCAGTTAAATCACATAACATGATGCATAACATCTCATGAAGATAGAACTGGTAACAATGGAGTCAAATTATACAAATTTAGACAACAAAATACTATAGGTAATAAGTAAAATAATAGAAATCAAAATAATATATGTAAATAAAGGATGAAAAATATGTACCGCTTCCAAGAGGTCCACCTCCGCCAGCAGCCCGAGGCCGACCCTAACAGCCCCGTTGACCAGATCATTACTGAAGCCCAGTTGAGGAACCACAATCTCCGGCTCTACGAACAGCTGCCGCAGGTTCCCTGGAAATAATGCGTGTTGGGTATACAGCTACACGGTGCAAACTGCATCACACGAAGTGATTAGGTTTAAAGAGCAATGTAGATAGCATTTAAATGTGTCTTAGAGAGAGCAATTATTAGGTAATTATTGATTACATTTAAAAATTTGGAAACAATGAGCCTTTCCGATGAAATCAAGAATCACTAGAAAATATTGTTCAGAAAACATTTGGTGTAAATTCCATTCCACTGATATATTCAAGAATTAGTGAGAGGAAACTTCGCTGTGACTTACGCCAGCAGGTTGTGCCTATGGCCACCAGGAATGTGTACTCTGCAAGTGTTGGTATTCAATATTCAGGAAGTTACAGCAAAAAAAAAAAAATTATATTGTGGAGGCTTACGTAATTCAGTACAGTAATGAGAAAGTATACATGGGAGAAATATCTAAAATATTTGCAGAAATATATAAGAAAAAAAAGTGTAAGAAAAACACGAACTTATGTTGGGTTGTCCGGGGCAGCAGACTCCCGCAGAACACAGTACACTGGAAGAAGAAACAGCAGAGAGCATGCAGACATAAACACGTACTGTTATTGGGTTGTCCGGGGCAGCAGACGCCAACAGCACCACCGAAGATGGAGCAGGAGAGCTGGGGGTGGTTCTCCACCTGGTGGTAGCAGGGAGCGCAGCTCACCAGCGGCACACACTGCAGACCATTCGGGCAATGTGTTTGCCCAGGGAAGTGACGCGTTACTGTAGGAATATAAGATAATACCAGGTCATATTTTCTCTCAACTGTTTCATTCAAGTATCTGTCATATTTTAAAAGGTACTTAAGTTTAAATAATGTGGCTCGACCAGGTAATTTGCTTCACTCCTCTACCACTATTGGCAAACCAATTTTTCTTTATTTCCTTCCTAAATCTGAACTTGTATAGCTTATAGTAATTGTAACAAGATCTGACCTTGTCTGATCGTTTCAAGACCTGGCTCATGTCTGTCCTACTGCCCTCACTCACTGTATGTCTCTCCGGGACATCAAGGCCGAGCGCCCTTACTCTCTCCTCGTATTGGAGGCCCAAATACCAGGGATCCGTCTGGATCCCTGTCCTACACTGGAATTTCTCGATGGAATTGGTATCCACTCGACAATATGGTGACCAAAATTAGAGGGCATTGCCAAAGTAAGGACTTGCCAGGGAGAAGTGTAGTTGGTGGATGATGTTATTGAATTTATTGCTGACGTTTCTGTTTATAAGCCCGTTTGTTCTGTATGCTTTGTGATGTTTATTTGTAAACTGCTGCCCGGGTCTCGGGTCACTGTCAGTCGTGACCCACAAACCTTTCACAACTAAATGTGCACAAATATTCTTTATCATCTAGTAGATGATGTCACTGGAGTCTCCCAAGTTTAGAACTTTGCATTTATCAACGTTGAACTTCAGCTACCACATTTTTGTAAACAATTCTCCAATGTAATGAGAGCTTTCAGGAATCCTGCAGAGTTTTCATTCGAGTTTACTATTCACCTCACTTTCTTCTCATATACAAATATGAAAAGAAGGAAAACTAAGTCATTGACATTATGTGCAACTAAAGGCCGTAATAGATATTCCGGATCATACCACCAATGACATTCTCCTCTCGGACTTCACTCCGTTGTGCTAACTGCTGATGACTCCTGTCTTTTAAGCAAGCTCTGACCTGTCTTGTGAGTCGCGTCATCGTCTGATGGATCCAAGCTGTGATTCTCTACTTAGCTGGAGCATAGCTAGAGAACTGGTTGGATGTCTTACTGGAGCATAGGTAGAGAACTGATAACTATAGAACTGAACTATATACAAGAGTTCTTACGTTCTTGTAAGTTGTCCTCTAATACAGAAAATGCCTCAGAGGTCTTCACAATAGGTATCGAAGGTTCTTTCCTAAAGCCTTTATTCTTTGTGAAAATCTTATTACACGATTGTTTATGGATACCATCCACTTTAACATTATAATGTTGTGACACAATTCCTTAACTTCTTCGCCTCACTCCGCGACTCGTGTGACTGTCCTCAAGTCACCAACTCTTGCAGGAGACTCTCCTCTGTCCTCAAGACACGATGGACACTACTAACTGACAACGTCTTAACACATGTCACCCATTTAATATTTTTTATAGCGTCTGGCTAGGCGGATATATTACGGATTTGTATGAAATTTGGAAAAGCAAATGAAGATTTATTTTTTAACACAAAACATGCAGCTCACCTCCGTATGTGTTTATGGAAGGCTGTAGAGGTCGGAGGTGGTGAGGGACGGGGGTGACCTGGGGGCCCAGGCCGGAGGCGGGGCCCAGGAAGGGCTGGGTGACCGCCGGGGTGCGGCTGGGGGTGTAGACGGCCTGGTTTAACAGGGGACCTCCCGCCAGTTGGTTAAATGATGCTTGGTTGATCTGAGGAGGAAGACTTTTGTTATAGTTACTTCATTATGAATTATGAAGGTGGTGGTGTTGAGGAGAAGTGTGATGGTGCTGAGGAGAAGTGTGGTGAAGAAGATGTTAACTATGTCGACTCAGCTGGAAAATAACAAAGTTTTTTGTTAAACTTTTACCATTCATAATTGCGCTTTCATTAGTTGACACTGACCAGTATGTGTCCTGGAGGTTATTTGTGTATCACACACGCAGAGACCCGAGCTACTCGAGGCTGAGGACACAAAGGTTCCACTCCAAGGGTCAAGTGAGAGGCCGCTCACCTTGAGACGGGTTGAGAGCGACTCAAAATAACTGCCAGAGCTTTATAAGTGTTGGAAGGTGTCAAGATTTGATGTCTGGTTATGGAAGATGCTTTAAAACATAAGATTAAAGGACATGTTTGTTAGGATCAGAGAGCATATATGGGATCGCTGAATTTTGGAATATGTGCAGATTATACAAAGGTGTGATGTGAGGAAATTAAAGAGAGTAGGTCTTCGCATAATTTGTGTTTTGAAGATAACATTGGTCATGAAGCCACTGTACGACGGGAGGGTGACTGTGAACCCAAAGGTTGCCCGAGTGCCCGGGCTAGTTATGCACAACAGACTGGTCACAACTAAGCATCTTGTGACTGGTAAGCAATATACATTTTTAGGCCAGAGGGAGAGGAAAAACAGGTTTAGGGCCGAAAATTCCCTGGCAGACAAGAGAGGTTGTGGCGTCGAGCACGAGGAGTGGAGGCGCGGTGCTCCGCTCTGGGTCTGGCTAATGGACAATACGTTCAGTGTCGCTCAGGATCCTTACCGTCAGCTTGTTCTCCCTGACGAATGGGGTGATCACGGGTGCGGAGACAGGCCTGTCTAGGACCCCACCCAGGTTGAGGGAGTTGGAGACTTGCGAGGTGACCAAGGTGGGGTGGGAGGCGAAGATGGAGTAGGGAGTGAGGAACGCTGCAGGTGTGTGGGGCGGCAGGACACCGTACGGTCTGTTAGGGAGGACAGACAGTATTATCATCCGTCTCTTATACAACTTGCTGACTGTGTGCATCATAGCTAACTCGTCTGTAACTGGGCTCCCTGACACCACCTTTATCTATTCTGCTGCGGAGTTTGGTAGATCTCTGCCCCTCTTATGCTGGAGTCATACCCCGGTTGACCAAGTGTGTCCCGACTGACGGTCCGAGCCACTCACCTGAAAGACTGCGGCAACGAGTGGCGTCTCTCCCTCTCTGCGTCACCTGCTTCTGTAGACTTGGCGTCACCTTCACCTTCACTGGTCACGTCGGCAGCACCGAGGCCAGCCAGGAGCACCGCCACTGTGGCCGCTGCACACCTGAAACACCACATAAACTGTGAAATTTAACCATGAACATTTTCTTCAAGACAAAATATTTTGGAATGTATTTTTGGGGTGGACCGCAGCTTGGGAGAGCAGGGTCAAGGATGGGTTGCAATTGTATTCAGTTTGATGTCATTTATTATATTCTACAACATTCTATTTAACTACACTGCGTTAGTTTTCTGTCTGCCATGTCCACCTGGAACATTTTCCGCATCTCCGACATTTGTACTACATTTTAACATGAACGTGTCCCCTGTGATGGTGCCTTAAAGTGATATTATTTTCTTGGTTGCTTCTATGACCTCCCTCTCTTACCATTGGAGCATTCTCGGCACATTATATAGACGGCCTCACTCTCTGCTCTCACTACGGTGACTTCTCCTTTATCCACCGCGACGCCAACTTACAGTCGCCAGCGTGTCGTCCTGGCTACCAGTCACAGCTTCTAGTACTCATCGACTAAGACTTATTTTAGGACTTTTACTCAGAAGCGTGTCACCCCTCACCCTCCCATACCCCCCGCGGCTCTATGGAAGTTCCCCTTCTGTATAATGATAATGATAATGACCAAACCACAACTCAGATGATGGAGAACTTTTCGGTCCATCCTGGACCACTATCAAGTCGTGTGAAAGAAGAGAGGAAGGTACATGCAATTATATAAGGTAAGAGTAAGATGAGATGTGAGGAGCAGGTAAGAGAAGGATACTGATAAACTCTGGTGAAGGATGTCGCCTCTTTACTTCATACTATCTTCATTATTAACCGTCACTACAGACAACCTTCTAAACTATTTATACTACACTCGACTATCCTCATCACTGTAATCATCTTGACTACGATTTTTTTTTAAGTAGGGCAATAAAATCTATCCCGACTGGCCTATGTTTCTCCCATACCCAACATGTGTCATGTGTGAAGGTTGAGTGAGGCTCGCCCACAGCGTCAGGCATCCAACTTTGAACAGACAGACATACTCTCCTATAGATATAAGTAAGGATGAACCATTGATATGATTCTCTGACAAACATTTTTATGGCAGAACTTGATTAAGTTTTGTGTCCTCTTCATTGCTACTTTTTTATGTGTCAACGTTCGTTTGCCATTGTGGTTGACTCTTGCAGTGTTCTCGTGGTTTTGGAGTCTTGAAGCCCTCTGCATCCTGTGCTGGTTGAAATCGAATACTTGCTTTTTCCATCATTAGTATTACGGCTTCACTTAGCCTGTCACCAGGTTCTTTTCATTTCAAACTTTATATGGGGCCTCGGTGCCTCTTCTTAACTGATCCAACCCACGAGTCATAAGTAAGTTATTAAGAACTAGCAGTAATATTTAATTAAACGGGAATAGGGAAAAACAACACTAAACAAACCCATCGTCATGTGTACTTAACTATATACACTTTTTACATATATATGTACATAACACCTCAGGCGGCAGCTTTCTCACAGGACACTTCAAAAGACACTACTTCTTGTGACGGTGTCCCACCCGTATATCTTTACTGTCCCGGCATCAAGAGTCATATCTCTGCAACCTGAACGTTCTCTGGTGTTCAGGGAACATTTTGACATATATGAGAGTATAGAACGTTATCGTGTTGGCAGCGAATTTGACGTTTTAGTTTGGTTATACAAGTGGCTTACGCCCTTTTGAGTTACAAGATGGCGCCGAGGCGCTCAGTTTCCCGCCAGAGGAGCGTGACGCCTGCAGGCTGTTGATTGGCCAGGTAGGGTCACGTGACATCATGGACCAATGGGGAGGAGCCTTCGGGCGGGGGGCGCCCCGGCAGGCTCAGAACGTCACGGTCCGTCATAGAGGGTGGCTGCGCTCAAGTGAGCTCCCAATCTAGAGGTTAGGAAGCCCCAACCAATGGACCCAAGCAGCAACATTGATACTCCAGACATCGTGGGACAGACATCACCCGACTCTCATAGAGTACACGGAGGCCGGGCGTGGCTGGTGTTAGAGGGCCACGAGCTCCATTACTGATAGTCTGCGGCAGAGACGAACGTTGGGCTGGGACGCCCAGCGGGGCCACGGTCAAACGCTCAGGAGAGCTGCTGCGGCTGGGGCCAAGTTCACTGGCAGACCGAGAAGGGGACACTGCACCAGTCTGCAAGTTGTCTACAGTGCTCGTGTGGGAGGAGGAAGGCGACGTGCTCAGGGACCTGTCTCCAATACCTGAGAGGAAGAGGAGGAGGACCTGCCTGCAGAGTGAGAACGGCGAAGACACGCATCTACCAGTCGACTGAGGACCTTGTGTGTGGGACCTGATCAGCGAAGGACCAAACGCCAGGACCAGGGACCTCAGCAACCCTCGCCAGAGGATGGGTCGGCTGCGTAGCAGAAAGAATTAAGGTAGATAAATTCCCCCCCCCCCCATTACCCCTTGATCTAGGTGAGCTAGGAGATCTTTCATATCCTAAATATTGTCTTTATTATTACTACCAGTGTGCTAGAGTTAGGCTAGGAGCCAAGTTACTCATGTAGGCATGAGTTGATGAATAAATATATATGTGGGTGTGGTGACTTTTGGGCAGCTGGAGGAAGTGGCTGGGTTCAAGAGGCCAGAAGCGAACTTGTGGATCGCCCAGCTGACTGTGCTCCAGAGGCGAGTGAGAAGTAATGCCACCGTCTGACAGCTCCACATATATCATTTCAACATGCAGATCCAATATAGTTTTCTTCAGTAAACTTATTGATTTTAACACTGTGTTTAAGTTAGCCTCCATTCTCTACGGCTATTAGAGTAGACCATATATATATATATATATATATATATATATATATATATATATATATATATATATATATATATATATATATATATATATCGCACTGCACTGTATCTGATATTTAATCCTTGGTTTTAGATAACAAATAAGAGCACTGATAAGTGTTGCTGGGACACGAATATAAACACCCAGCTGGCGACCTTGAGAGAGAGAGTGTTCCCAGGGTCACGGTGGGCAGGTTCAACCGAGAGACAGGTGAGGTTGGATTTCCCCTCTCGTCAGGGTGCAATTCAGGGCCAGCCCTTGGTTGACTTGGGGGACCCAGGGCGAGCGATCGCGCCCAGGTACGGAGGGGACGAAGACCCGCGGGAATAACCCTAACTACACAAGTTGAAAAGGTGAAACGGTGATATTCTGCAATCTTCTTTCCATGCGAGTCCACTTCTTTCATACAACACTCAAGGTACCTTCCCTGAGGCTGTATTCTATGGTACTCACGCCGGGGAGTCCACCTTTATCAGTAAATAATGGGCCAGTCCTCTACAGTATCATCAGTGTGTCAAAACACCACTTCTACCCTCCAGCAACACACTGGCAGGGGTCTCCAGCAACACACTGGCAGGGGTCTCCAGCAACACACTGGCAGGGGTCTCCAGCAACACACTGGCAGGGGTCTCCAGCAACACACTGGCTTCAACTATAACAAGCCTTAACTGACGGATTAATTCCGTTTCGTAGTTCATCTTGGCCAAAACATCACTGGTTATCACAGTCTACACCAACTCGGCCCAATTGTTCCCGCTGGAAGACGTCTTGTGTTCAGGACTCAGCCCTCAGTGAGCTGAGTCGTGTCGACCAAGGTACCACCCACATCACTTTTGAGGAGTATATATATTGGATAGTAAGAAGAAAACTACACAGATTTCCACCTGGCAACAGAAAATGTGGTCGAGTGCGTTCAACAGATGGAGTTAACATCGTCACATTAACGTCTTTAAAACGTTCTAATTCTGCTGGGCAGCCGGTCGTATTTAGTGTTGCCTCAAACAAACTTGCGGACATCAAGTGTGTAACAGTGGTAATTTATTTTAATAAATTAGTGTTAACTTACACACGCTTTCAATTAAATCCTTTTCCCAGTACCACTCTCACAAGTAACTTATTCAACTCCATTATTCACTAATTGATTTCTTGACACATCTCAGAGGCTCTAATGCACTAGAGCCTGGCACCAATATATATTTGATGTAGAACCCGCAGCATTCTATGCCCTCTAGTGAACTTCGTTATGGTAGAACGAGACCTGACCACAAGGTTGGTACATAAAACTGGAAGAGATTATATCTTCAGACGATCATCTCTGCCACTGGAAGGTTGTTGTCTTGCGGTTAGCTTTTTTTGGGAATTCAGAGTGGACTGTTGCAAGTGTCACGAGCAATTGCAGGTCTTCTAAGAAAACCCTAAACCTTACAGTGATATGTGCTTCCTTCAGAATATACCGCGACGCAGACGGTGGTACACGACCTCCCGGGCTTCGCGCCTTTTTTTTTGATATTTACAAACGTGAAATGTTCAATATAATGTCCAAGGTTCACGAGACTGATCTCACGAATGATTTGTGTTTTATTTACCTTCAACATGCAGCATTTTGTACTAATTTATTACCAGGTGATGTACCTGAGAGCCTCATCCTGATACACCTGTTCCTTTCAGAGCTTTCAACGTAGCTGTTCTTATTGAATGCATGAAGTGCATAAGTTTTAGAAAAGTCTGACAAATGTGTGTGTTATAATTTATGGTACAAATATTTATTTATGGCAAAGATTTATGGTAATGGGGGAAATAATAATAATATTGAAGCCTTAAAAAAGAGATCTACACGATCTCCACAAATGATCAGAAGACTGGCAAATGCTTTATAATATCGGCAGATGCAAGACCTTGAATGCGAGACATAGAAACCCACGACTACCAAATTAATAACATTACAGTGCAGCAAATTGATGAAGGAAAGGACCTTGGAGTCAAAATCACAGACTCACTGAAAGTTGCACAACAAGTGGAAGCAGCAGTCAAAAAAACTCACCAAACCATTGAAATAATCGAGTGTACTTTTGACTTTAAGAAAAAGGAGGTAGTGACTCAACTGAATAAATCTCTGGTGATCCCCCATTTGGATTACTGTATGCAAGCACTCAGACCTCATCTTCAGAAGGACATGGCAGCTCTGGAGAAAGTGCAACACCGGGCAAAAAAAAAAAAAATCCTTCCAAAGCTAAGACATCTCACGTATGAGGAACGGTTGAGGGCCACAAGGCTTACAACACTGCAGGCCAGGCATGACGGGGCGGATCTCATTGAAACTTACAAAAACTGACCAATTTGGAGGATGTTAATACAGACAACTTCTTCAGAAGGTCAGATATAAATGAACAAGGAGCAACAGATTCAAGCTCAACAAGCCACAATGTAGCACTAAAAACTGGAGATTATTTTCCACCCACAGGGTTATAAACCCGTGGAACGGCCTACCCGTCGAAGCAGTAAAGCCCAAAACTCTGTTAAATGGTAAAATCCACCTGGAAAAGATCATGAAACCAAATGAGGGATCTTACGACAAGCCGCCGGCTTCCTGTCCTCGTCAAGGCCACTAGTCTTAGAGGGCCTTCAGGCAAATTCAGGTAAATAATATGAGGGACGTTGTATGATGATCGCTAAAAGAGTTTTTACATTAGTTTAGGTTGCCAAATGTTGTGTACCAACCTTGGTGTTAAACTCACGCTGTATGACATGACAAACCATCTCATTAGTACTAAGTAATAAGTAGATAAGCTACTTGAAATCCTTACACTGTATCCATACTTCATCTCCAGTAGATAAACGACACACGAGATTAAGAAGCAAGTAGTGTATTGTGAAGACTAATACTAACAAACAGCAGCTCCCTTATGACTGTAATATCTCCATTGGCCAAACAATTATGTATTAGCGATAAGACCTACCATTAATGTATAATGATTTACTCTAAATATATAGCTCTTGAAATAGAACATTCTCCGTAACTAGCTGACGCTGAAATTACAAGGTGTGAAGGATAGATGAATTGTTAACGCATAATCCCCGCTGAGGCTATAAAACCTTTCGTGTTCTCTGTAATCCTTTTTGCGCTACGGCTCACAAGATGAGTATGGGGTGCACAATAATGTAGCAGCCTCCGGCGGCAACAATCAAATCCTTGGTGCTGTTATGACCAGAGTTGGTCTTTGTAAACTACTGGTGTAAACTACCGACTAGTTAGTGTAAACTACTGGATGACTGGTGTAAACTACTGGCTGACTGGTGTAAACTACTGGCTGATTAGTGTAAACTACCGACTGGCAGGTGTAAACTACTGGTTGACTGGTGTAAACTACTGGCTGATTAGTGTAAACTACCGACTGGCAGGTGTAAACTACTGGTTGACTGGTGTAAACTACCGGCTGGCTGGTGTAAACTATTGGCTGCCTAGTGTAAACTACAGGCTGACTGGTTGGTGTAAACTACTGGCTGGCTGGTGTAAACTATTGGCTGCCTAGTGTAAACTACAGGCTGACTGGTTGCTGTAAACTACTGGCTGGCTGGTGTAAACTATTGGCTGTCTGGTGTAAACTACAGGCTGCTGGCTGGTGTAAACTACTGGCTGTCTGGTGTAAACTACTGGCTGGCTGGTGTAAACTACTGGCTGGGTGGTGTAAACTACTGGCTGGCTGGTGTAAACTACTGGCTGGCTGGTGTAAACTATTGGCTGGCTGGCGTAAACTACTGACTGGCTGGTGTAAACTACTGTTTGACTGGTGTAACTACTGGCTGTCTGGTGTAAACTACTGGCTGGCTGGTGTAAACTACTGGCTGGCTGGTGTAAGAGTTTGAAAGAAAACCAGAAATTAAGTAATGAGGAGTCAGAAGGTTATATCCGTTAATATGTATAATGTAGAGTGATATATGTTAAAGCTGGTAATGGGCCGAGGTGACGCCATCGTTGCCAGAGCTGGTGGCTGTGTGGGTCGCTGGGCCAGACTGGTTGAAGCGGCTGGTGGCTGTGTGGGTCGCTGGGCCAGACTGGTTGAAGCGGCTGGTGGCTGTGTGGGTCGCTGGGCCAGACTGGTTGAAGCGGCTGCTCCCAGAGCTGGTGGCTGTGTGGGTCGCTGGGCCAGACTGGTTGAAGCGGCTGGTGGCTGTGTGGGTCGCTGGGCCAGACTGGTTGAAGCGGCTGGTGGCTGTGTGGGTCGCTGGGCCAGACTGGTTGAAGCGGCTGGTGGCTGTGTGGGTCGCTGGGCCAGACTGGTTGAAGCGGCTGGTGGCTGTGTGGGTCGCTGGGCCAGACTGGTTGAAGCGGCTGGTGGCTGTGTGGGTCGCTGGGCCAGACTGGTTGAAGCGGCTGCTCCCAGAGCTGGTGGCTGTGTGGGTCGCTGGGGCCAGACTGGTTGAAGCGGCTGCTCCCAGAGCTGGTGGCTGTGTGGGTCGCTGGGCCAGACTGGTTGAAGCGGCTGCTCCCAGAGCTGGTGGCTGTGTGGGTCGCTGGGGCCAGACTGGTTGAAGCGGCTGCTCCAGAGCTGGTGGCTGTGTGGGTCGCTGGGCCAGACTGGTTGAAGCGGGTGGTGGCTGTGTGGGTCGCTGGGGCCAGACTGGTTGAAGCGGCTGCTCCCAGAGCTGGTGGCTGTGTGGGTCGCTGGGCCAGACTGGTTGAAGCGGCTGGTGGCTGTGTGGGTCGCTGGGCCAGACTGGTTGAAGCGGCTGCTCCCAGAGCTGGTGGCTGTGTGGGTCGCTGGGCCAGACTGGTTGAAGCGGGTGGTGGCTGTGTGGGTCGCTGGGGCCAGACTGGTTGAAGCGGCTGCTCCCAGAGCTGGTGGCTGTGTGGGTCGCTGGGCCAGACTGGTTGAAGCGGCTGGTGGCTGTGTGGGTCGCTGGGCCAGACTGGTTGAAGCGGCTGCTCCCAGAGCTGGTGGCTGTGTGGGTCGCTGGGCCAGACTGGTTGAAGCGGCTGGTGGCTGTGTGGGTCGCTGGGCCAGACTGGTTGAAGCGGCTGGTGGCTGTGTGGGTCGCTGGGCCAGACTGGTTGAAGCGGCTGGTGGCTGTGTGGGTCGCTGGGGCCAGACTGGTTGAAGCGGCTGCTCCCAGAGCTGGTGGCTGTGTGGGTCGCTGGGGCCAGACTGGTTGAAGCGGCTGCTCCCAGAGCTGGTGGCTGTGTGGGTCGCTGGGCCAGACTGGTTGAAGCGGCTGCTCCCAGAGCTGGTGGCTGTGTGGGTCGCTGGGCCAGACTGGTTGAAGCGGCTGCTCCCAGAGCTGGCGGCTGTGTGGGTCGCTGGGCCAGACTGGTTGAAGCGGCTGCTCCCAGAGCTGGTGGCTGTGTGGGTCGCTGGGCCAGACTGGTTGAAGCGGGTGGTGGCTGTGTGGGTCGCTGGGGCCAGACTGGTTGAAGCGGCTGCTCCCAGAGCTGGTGGCTGTGTGGGTCGCTGGGGCCAGACTGGTTGAAGCGGGTGGTGGCTGTGTGGGTCGCTGGGCCAGACTGGTTGAAGCGGCTGCTCCCAGAGCTGGTGGCTGTGTGGGTCGCTGGGCCAGACTGGTTGAAGCGGCTGCTCCCAGAGCTGGTGGCTGTGTGGGTCGCTGGGCCAGACTGGTTGAAGCGGGTGGTGGCTGTGTGGGTCGCTGGGCCAGACTGGTTGAAGCGGCTGCTCCCAGAGCTGGTGGCTGTGTGGGTCGCTGGGGCCAGACTGGTTGAAGCGGCTGGTGGCTGTGTGGGTCGCTGGGCCAGACTGGTTGAAGCGGCTGGTGGCTGTGTGGGTCGCTGGGCCAGACTGGTTGAAGCGGCTGGTGGCTGTGTGGGTCGCTGGGCCAGACTGGTTGAAGCGGCTGCTCCCAGAGCTGGTGGCTGTGTGGGTCGCTGGGCCAGACTGGTTGAAGCGGCTGGTGGCTGTGTGGGTCGCTGGGGCCAGACTGGTTGAAGCGGCTGGTGGCTGTGTGGGTCGCTGGGCCAGACTGGTTGAAGCGGCTGCTCCCAGAGCTGGTGGCTGTGTGGGTCGCTGGGCCAGACTGGTTGAAGCGGCTGGTGGCTGTGTGGGTCGCTGGGCCAGACTGGTTGAAGCGGCTGGTGGCTGTGTGGGTCGCTGGAGCCAGACTGGTTGAAGCGGCTGGTGGCTGTGTGGGTCGCTGGGCCAGACTGGTTGAAGCGGCTGCTGCCAGAGCTGGTCGAGGCAGCAACTTGTATACAAGTCCCCATTTAAGTCCCGTGGAGGCTTCAATGCGTCGTCGGAACATGTATAAAGTGTCCTTAGAGAGGATCTTGTATGCGTGCGGGTTACTCTGGGCTGAAGTTCATCTGAAGTTCCTGAGCGACTTTGCTAAAGTTCGTGAGCCAATTTGTTTATCAAAAGAAGTTCTGGAATATGAAGTAAATGTAAACATACTTGCTATGTTCGGAGGGATTATATTTATAAATAAATGATAATACTCGCATACGCTGCTCGAATCCTGTGTTCCAGGTTTAAGGGCTCATCATACCTCTCATAATTAGTTTAAGTTATACGATTATAACTTATAAATAAGTTATAAAACTATTAATTAATTCTGGGAGAACGTTCCAAGGGGAGGGGGCGGGGCCGTACCTCTTATACTTGGAGGGTGGGGCCGTACCTCTTATACTTGGAGGGCGGGGCCGTACCTCTTATACTTGGAGGGTGGGGCCGTACCTCTTATACTTGGAGGGTGGGGCCGTACCTCTTATACTTGGAGGGTGGGGCCGTACCTCTTATACTTGGAGGGTGGGGCCGTACCTCTTATACTTGGAGGGCGGGGCCGTACCTCTTATACTTGGAGGGCGGGGCCGTACCTCTTATACTTGGAGGGCGGGGCCGTACCTCTTATACTTGGAGGGTGGGGCCGTACCTCTTACACTTGGAGGGAGGGGCCGTACCTCTTATACTTGGAGGGAGGGGCCGTACCTCTTATACTTGGAGGGTGGGGCCGTACCTCTTATACTTGGAGGGAGGGGCCGTACCTCTTACACTTGGAGGGAGGGGCCGTACCTCTTATACTTGGAGGAGGGGCCGTACCTCTTATACTTGGAGGGTGGGGCCGTACCTCTTATACTTGGAGGGCGGGCCGTACCTCTTATACTTGGAGGGTGGGGCCGTACCTCTTATACTTGGAGGGAGGGGCCGTACCTCTTACACTTGGAGGGAGGGGCCGTACCTCTTATACTTGGAGGGTGGGGCCGTACCTCTTATACTTGGAGGGAGGGGCCGTACCTCTTATACTTGGAGGGTGGGGCCGTACCTCTTACACTTGGAGGGTGGGGCCGTACCTCTTATACTTGGAGGGAGGGGCCGTACCTCTTATACTTGGAGGGCGGGGCCGTACCTCTTACACTTGGAGGGCGGGGCCGTACCTCTTATACTTGGAGGGCGTGATATACCCTCTAAGTCACATGTGACCAACCTTGTGGTGGTGGTTCCGAGGATGAATGTCCCCGCGGCCCGGTCTCTGACAAGGTCTCCTGGTTGATCGTCTATCAACCAGGCTGTTGGACGCGGCTGCTCGCAGCCTGACGTATGAATCACAGCCTGGTTGATCAGGTGTCCTATGGAGGTGTTTATTGTTGTCTCTAGAACACTGAGAGAGGCCAGTTATGCCCCTTCATGTGTAGTGGGGGAGAGTTGAGGTCATGAGCCTTTGATGATGATAGAGTTCTCTGTGTACCTAACGTCACAAAGTTCCCATCACATGTGTGACCACGTCACAAAGTTCCCATCACATGTGTGACCACGTCACAAAGTTCCCATCACATGTGTGACCACGTCACAGAGTTCCCCATCAGATAAGTCTTTCCAAGCAAGATAACTACACATAGACAATAGGAGGCAGGAAAGAGAAAGTGAGGAGCGGAGGAGCTTGAGCACCATCACCAGCCGCCGGACCCGACGCTTCCCCCGTCGGTTGCCCACACATGCAACAAACGCTGAGTTTACCATTGTTTCCCGGTAAACTATAATGTGATCATTACAAAGGTGGCAACAATAATCATAATACAAAAATTATTTTCATCAACATTCACACAAAGAGGCATTACAATAGGCTGAAAATATATTAATTTTCGAGTGTCGAAAATTTTTTTTATCTGCTTCCTTGGCAGAGTTGAGTGACCTGACGGGTAATGCTTCCTCAGCAACACGACCTGTCTCACATTCCCCGTCTTTTTACCCCCCCCCTCTTCCCCCCCCTCCCTCTCTTCCACGTCTCTTCCTCCTCGCTCTCTCTACTACCTCCTTCCTCCTCCTCCCTCTCCACCCGTCTCTCCCATACCTTGCCTGCACGCCACCACCGTGGCCAGACCTGCCAGGTGAGGCACTACAAGCAAGTGCCCACCTCGAGGCCTCCAGCTGTTATTGAGAGACATTCTCTTGCCTGAGGCCCTGCTGGTGCCCAGTGAAGGGGGGGGGAGGGGGGACACGGGAGGCACAGCGTGTCACGAGTAATAACCTTAGAGGAGCGTGAGTTGGCACCCCGGTGATGGTTCGTCCCAGTGTTCGTCCACAGCCTCAGCTTGAGAAACATGAGAGTCTACCAACCAGGCCAGCATGTACAAGATAAGGATGAGTCTCAGGAGTACCTAACTGGTACTCAACTGAGTACTGGGTACTCAACTTTAAGTACCACAATATATTTGCTGTCGTATCTGCAAGAATAATAAGAGGCTTGATAACAAGAACCTTTCAAACAAGAGACGCTACCCAACTAAAGTACTTACAAAGACACGAGTGCTGTATAGGAGAGAATATTATACCACACTAACAGTACCATTCAAAGCTGGAGCAATTGCTGATCTTTAGGATGTGATAGAGAATTTATTGCCCGAATCAGTCAATTAAAACCTCTAAATTATTGGAATCGCTTAAAAATATATAATAATTCACACCTTTAAAATATTGGAAACAATGGTTCCAAATATGTACACCTAAATCATTCCTAACGAGATCAGAAAGAATGACAGAATCTGCGAAAACACCTTTTGATAAGCTGAGATCCAGTTTGTACAAGTGTTGACACACTGAGACACAGCTTGTGTTGACACACTGAGACACAGCTTGGGTAATGACTAACGCTCCAAGACATTTCATCATCCTCCAGCTTTACATAAGAGCATAACTAGCTGACCTCTCACGGCGCTCAAAAGGATACCTGATCAACTGGACTGTGACACATAACTCACATTGTTAGCAGCGGCGTCTTACAGCTTCCTAACAGGCCGGACCAGAGAGCGGGCCCGGTTGAGATTGATCCTCGAGAACACCTCAAAGTAACCTAACCTAACCCAATATAGTCTAACTTAAGCTTTGAAATTTGCATTAAGAAACTCCACTTATTATGTGTGTGTGGAGCAGCGAGGGCTCGTGCTGGGACGGCTGTCAGCCATTACTGACGACTCGTGAAAGTTGAACACCAACAGACGAAAAAACGAAGAAAGTCAACCAACTAGAACATAGAAGAGGAAACTGGTCATAGCATTTGAACTATGACTCTGCAAGTAGCGCTTCCTGTTATCTGTGCCACACCTGACCTTCTTCAGCACCACCTTCCCGCCTCTCTCTTATTATTAACTTTCATCTAAATTACCTGTTTGTATATTTATTAACATAGCGTTTGGTATAGTGAATATGGCGTTCGATAGAAAGGGAAACCTCAGGGGGTTCGACTCCCTCACTGTGCCCTGGAGAGCGAGGTGGTCATGAAGACTTCCCGCTGCTGCTGGTGATGGTGAGAGGGAGACAATCACTGCGATTGTTGTGCCCTAATCACCTCAGACAGGTTCATACCCGGAGGGTTAATGACCTTCTCCGAGATGGAACAAGGCGCGATTCACCTTGTCTTAGTAGGTGAACCATGGCCCCCTTGTCTTACCTGGTGAACCATGGCCCCCTTGTCTTACCTGGTGAACCATGGCCCCCTTGTGTTACTAGGTGAACCATGGCCCCCTTGTCTTACCTGGTGAACCATGGCCCCCTTGTGTTACTAGGTGAACCATGGCCCCCTTGTCTTACCTGGTGAACCATGGCCCCCTTGTGTTACTAGGTGAACCATGGCCCCCTTGTCTTACCTGGTGAACCATGGCCCCCTTGTGTTACTAGGTGAACCATGGCCCCCTTGTCTTACTAGGTGAACCATGGCCCCCTTGTCTTACCTAGTGAACCATGGCCCCCTTGTCTTACTAGGTGAACCATGGCCCCCTTGTCTTACTAGGTGAACCATGGCCCCCTTGTCTTACTAGGTGAACCATGGCCCCCTTGTCTTACTAGGTGACCATGGCCCCCTTGTCTTACCTGGTGAACCATGGCCCCCTTGTCTTACCTGGTGAACCATGGCCCCCTTGTCTTACTAGGTGAACCATGGCCCCCTTGTCTTACCTGGTGAACCATGGCCCCCTTGTCTTACCTGGTGAACCATGGCCCCCTTGTCTTACCTGGTGAACCATGGCCCCCTTGTCTTACTAGGTGAACCATGGCCCCCTTGTCTTACCTGGTGAACCATGGCCCCCTTGTCTTACTAGGTGAACCATGGCCCCCTTGTCTTACCTGGTGAACCATGGCCCCCTTGTCTTACCTGGTGAACCATGGCCCCCTTGTCTTACCTGGTGAACCATGGCCCCCTTGTCTTACCTGGTGAACCATGGACCCCTTGTCTTACTAGGTGAACCATGGCCCCCTTGTCTTACCTGGTGAACCATGGCCCCCTTGTCTTACTAGGTGAACCATGGCCCCCTTGTCTTACCTGGTGAACCATGGACCCCTTGTCTTACTATGTGAACCATGGCCCCCTTGTCTTACCTGGTGAACCATGGCCCCCTTGTCTTACTAGGTGAACCATGGCCCCCTTGTCTTACCTGGTGAACCATGGCCCCCTTGTCTTACCTGGTGAACCATGGCCCCCTTGTCTTGTGTGTTGGACAAACTGCCAAATTATTGGATGAAAAGACTAGTTCATTACCAGCAGAGTGTTGCCTGGTGTAGGACACTACTGGCAGAGTGTTGCCTGGTGTACAACACTACTGGCAGAGATGTTGCCTGGTGTAGGACACTACTGGCAGAGTGTTGCCTGGTGTAGGACACTACTGGCAGAGTGTTGCCTGGTGTACAACACTTCTGGCAGAGTGTTGCCTGGTGTAGGACACTACTGGCAGAGTGTTGCCTGGTGTAGGACACTACTGGCAGAGTGTTGCCTGGTGTACAACACTACTGGCAGAGATGTTGCCTGGTGTAGGACACTACTGGCAGAGTGTTGCCTGGTGTAGGACACTACTGGCAGAGGTGTTGCCTGGTGTAGGACACTACTGGCAGAGTGTTGCCTGGTGTAGGACACTACTGGCAGAGTGTTGCCTGGTGTACAACACTACTGGCAGAGTGTTGCCTGGTGTAGGACACTACTGGCAGAGTGTTGCCTGGTGTAGGACACTACTGGCAGAGTGTTGCCTGGTGTACAACACTACTGGCAGAGATGTTGCCTGGTGTAGGACACTACTGGCAGAGTGTTGCCTGGTGTAGGACACTACTGGCAGAGGTGTTGCCTGGTGTAGGACACTACTGGCAGAGTGTTGCCTGGTGTAGGACACTACTGGCAGAGTGTTGCCTGGTGTAGGACACTACTGGCAGAGTGTTGCCTGGTGTAGGACACTACTGGCAGAGTGTTGCCTGGTGTAGGACACTACTGGCAGAGTGTTGCCTGGTGTAGGACACTACTGGCAGAGTGTTGCCTGGTGTAGGACACTACTGGCAGAGTGTTGCCTGGTGTACAACACTACTGGCAGAGATGTTGCCTGGTGTACAACACTACTGGCAGAGATGTTGCCTGGTGTAGGACACTACTGGCAGAGTGTTGCCTGGTGTACAACACTACTGGCAGAGTGTTGCCTGGTGTACAACACTACTGGCAGAGTGTTGCCTGGTGTACAACACTACTGGCAGAGTGTTGCCTGGTGTACAACACTACTGGCAGAGTGTTGCCTGGTGTAGGACACTACTGGCAGAGTGTTGCCTGGTGTACAACACTACTGGCAGAGTGTTGCCTGGTGTACAACACTACTGGCAGAGTGTTGCCTGGTGTACAACACTACTGGCAGAGTGTTGCCTGGTGTAGGACACTACTGGCAGAGTGTTGCCTGGTGTAGGACACTACTGGCAGAGATGTTGCCTGGTGTACAACACTACTGGCAGAGTGTTGCCTGATGTAGGACACTACTGGCAGAGTGTTGCCTGGTGTAGGACACTACTGGCAGAGTGTTGCCTGGTGTAGGACACTACTGGCAGAGTGTTGCCTGGTGTAGGACACTACTGGCAGAGGTGTTGCCTGGTGTAGGACACTACTGGCAGAGTGTTGCCTGGTGTAGGACACTACTGGCAGAGTGTTGCCTGGTGTAGGACACTACTGGCAGAGTGTTGCCTGGTGTACAGCACTACTGGCAGAGTGTTGCCTGGTGTAGGACACTACTGGCAGAGTGTTGCCTGGTGTAGGACACTACTGGCAGAGTGTTGCCTGGTGTAGGACACTACTGGCAGAGTGTTGCCTGGTGTAGGACACTACTGGCAGAGTGTTGCCTGGTGTAGGACACTACTGGCAGAGTGTTGCCTGGTGTACAGCACTACTGGCAGAGTGTTGCCTGGTGTAGGACACTACTGGCAGAGTGTTGCCTGGTGTAGGACACTACTGGCAGAGTGTTGCCTGGTGTACAACACTACTGGCAGAGTGTTGCCTGGTGTAGGACACTACTGGCAGAGTGTTGCCTGGTGTAGGACACTACTGGCAGAGTGTTGCCTGGTGTAGGACACTACTGGCAGAGTGTGCCTGGTGTAGGACACTACTGGCAGAGTGTTGCCTGGTGTACAACACTACTGGCAGAGTGTTGCCTGGTGTACACACACTACTGGCAGAGTGTTGCCTGTGTACACACTACTGGCAGAGTGTTGCCTGGTGTAGGACACTACTGGCAGAGTGTTGCCTGGTGTAAGACACTACTGGCAGAGTGTTGCCTGGTGTAGGACACTACTGGCAGAGGTGTTGCCTGGTGTACAACCACTACTGGCAGAGTGTTGCCTGGTGTACAACACTACTGGCAGAGTTTGCCTGGTGTACAACACTACTGGCAGAGTGTTGCCTGGTGTAGGACACTACTGGCAGAGTGTTGCCTGGTGTACAACACTACTGGCAGAGTGTTGCCTGGTGTACAACACTACTGGCAGAGTGTTGCCTGGTGTACAACACTACTGGCAGAGTGTTGCCTGGTGTAGGACACTACTGGCAGAGTGTTGCCTGGTGTAGGACACTACTGGCAGAGTGTTGCCTGGTGTACAACACTACTGGCAGAGTGTTGCCTGGTGTACAACACTACTGGCAGAGTGTTGCCTGGTGTAGGACACTACTGGCAGAGTGTTGCCTGGTGTACAACACTACTGGCAGAGTGTTGCCTGGTGTACAAACTACTGGCAGAGTGTTGCCTGGTGTACAACACTACTGGCAGAGTGTTGCCTGGTGTACAACACTACTGGCAGAGTGTTGCCTGGTGTACAACACTACTGGCAGAGTGTTGCCTGGTGTACAACACTACTGGCAGAGTGTTGCCTGGTGCAGGACACTACTGGCAGAGTGTTGCCTGGTGTAGGACACTACTGGCAGAGTGTTGCCTGGTGTAGGACACTACTGGCAGAGTGTTGCCTGGTGTAGGACACTACTGGCAGAGTGTTGCCTGGTGTACAACACTACTGGCAGAGTGTTGCCTGGTGTAGGACACTACTGGCAGAGTGTTGCCTGGTGTACAACACTACTGGCAGAGTGTTGCCTGGTGTAGGACACTACTGGCAGAGTGTTGCCTGGTGTACAACACTACTGGCAGAGTGTTGCCTGGTGTAGGACACTACTGGCAGAGTGTTGCCTGGTGTACAACACTACTGGCAGAGTGTTGCCTGGTGTAGGACACTACTGGCAGAGTGTTGCCTGGTGTAGGACACTACTGGCAGAGTGTTGCCTGGTGTAGGACACTACTGGCAGAGTGTTGCCTGGTGTACAACACTACTGGCAGAGTGTTGCCTGGTGTAGGACACTACTGGCAGAGTGTTGCCTGGTGTACAACACTACTGGCAGAGTGTTGCCTGGTGTAGGACACACTACTGGCAGAGTGTTGCCTGGTGTACAACACTACTGGCAGAGTGTTGCCTGGTGTACAACACTACTGGCAGAGTGTTGCCTGGTGTACAACACTACTGGCAGAGTGTTGCCTGGTGTAGGACACTACTGGCAGAGTGTTGCCTGGTGTACAACACTACTGGCAGAGTGTTGCCTGGTGTACAACACTACTGGCAGAGTGTTGCCTGGTGTAGGACACTACTGGCAGAGTGTTGCCTGGTGTACAACACTACTGGCAGAGTGTTGCCTGGTGTACAACACTACTGGCAGAGTGTTGCCTGGTGTACAACACTACTGGCAGAGTGTTGCCTGGTGTACAACACTACTGGCAGAGTGTTGCCTGGTGTACAACACTACTGGCAGAGTGTTGCCTGGTGTAGGACACTACTGGCAGAGTGTTGCCTGGTGTACAACACTACTGGCAGAGTGTTGCCTGGTGTACAACACTACTGGCAGAGTGTTGCCTGGTGTACAACACTACTGGCAGAGTGTTGCCTGGTGTAGGACACTACTGGCAGAGTGTTGCCTGGTGTAGGACACTACTGGCAGAGTGTTGCCTGGTGTACAACACTACTGGCAGAGTGTTGCCTGGTGTAAACACTACTGGCAGAGGTGTTGCCTGGTGTAGGACACTACTGGCAGAGTGTTGCCTGGTGTACAACACTACTGGCAGAGTGTTGCCTGGTGTACAACACTACTGGCAGAGTGTTGCCTGGTGTACAACACTACTGGCAGAGTGTTGCCTGGTGTACAACACTACTGGCAGAGTGTTGCCTGGTGTACACACTACTGGCAGAGTGTTGCCTGGTGTAGGACACTACTGGCAGAGTGTTGCCTGGTGTAGGACACTACTGGCAGAGTGTTGCCTGGTGTAGGACACTACTGGCAGAGTGTTGCCTGGTGTAGGACACTACTGGCAGAGTGTTGCCTGGTGTACAACACTACTGGCAGAGATGTTGCCTGGTGTAGGACACTACTGGCAGAGTGTTGCCTGGTGTACAACACTACTGGCAGAGTGTTGCCTGTGTACAACACTACTGGCAGAGTGTTGCCTGGTGTAGGACACTACTGGCAGAGGTGTTGCCTGGTGTACAACACTACTGGCAGAGTGTTGCCTGGTGTAGGACACTACTGGCAGAGTGTTGCCTGGTGTAGGACACTACTGGCAGAGTGTTGCCTGGTGTACAACACTACTGGCAGAGTGTTGCCTGGTGTACAACACTACTGGCAGAGTGTTGCCTGGTGTACAACACTACTGGCAGAGTGTTGCCTGGTGTAGGACACTACTGGCAGAGTGTTGCCTGGTGTAGACACTACTGGCAGAGTGTTGCCTGGTGTAGGACACTACTGGCAGAGTGTTGCCTGGTGTACAACACTACTGGCAGAGTGTTGCCTGGTGTACAACACTACTGGCAGAGATGTTGCCTGGTGTACAACACTACTGGCAGAGTGTTGCCTGGTGTAGGACACTACTGGCAGAGTGTTGCCTGGTGTACAACACTACTGGCAGAGTGTTGCCTGGTGTACACACTACTGGCAGAGTGTTGCCTGTGTGTACAACACTACTGGCAGAGTGTTGCCTGGTGTAGACACTACTGGCAGAGTTGCCTGGTGTAGGACACTACTGGCAGAGTGTTGCCTGGTGTACAACACTACTGGCAGAGTGTTGCCTGGTGTACAACACTACTGGCAGAGTGTTGCCTGGTGTAGACACTACTGGCAGAGTGTTGCCTGGTGTACCACTACTGGCAGAGTGTTGCCTGGTGTACAACACTACTGGCAGAGTGTTGCCTGGTGTACACACTACTGGCAGAGTGTTGCCTGGTGTACAACACTACTGGCAGAGTGTTGCCTGGTGTACAACACTACTGGCAGAGTGTTGCCTGGTGTACAACACTACTGGCAGAGTGTTGCCTGGTGCAGGACACTACTGGCAGAGTGTTGCCTGGTGTAGGACACTACTGGCAGAGTGTTGCCTGGTGTAGGACACTACTGGCAGAGTGTTGCCTGGTGTAGGACACTACTGGAGAGTGTTGCCTGGTGTAGGACACTACTGGCAGAGTGTTGCCTGGTGTACAACACTACTGGCAGAGTGTTGCCTGGTGTAGGACACTACTGGCAGAGTGTTGCCTGGTGTACAACACTACTGGCAGAGATGTTGCCTGTGTAGGACACTACTGGCAGAGTGTTGCCTGGTGTACAACACTACTGGCAGAGTGTTGCCTGGTGTACAACACTACTGGCAGAGTGTTGCCTGGTGTACAACACTACTGGCAGAGTGTTGCCTGGTGTAGGACACTACTGGCAGAGTGTTGCCTGGTGTACAACACTACTGGCAGAGATGTTGCCTGGTGTACAACACTACTGGCAGAGTGTTGCCTGGTGTAGGACACTACTGGCAGAGTGTTGCCTGGTGTACAACACTACTGGCAGAGAGTTGCCTGGTGTAGGACACTACTGGCAGAGTGTTGCCTGGTGTACAACACTACTGGCAGAGTGTTGCCTGGTGTAGGACACTACTGGCAGAGTGTTGCCTGGTGTACAACACTACTGGCAGAGTGTTGCCTGGTGTAGGACACTACTGGCAGAGTGTTGCCTGGTGTACAACACTACTGGCAGAGATGTTGCCTGGTGTACAACACTACTGGCAGAGTGTTGCCTGGTGTACAACACTACTGGCAGAGTGTTGCCTGGTGTACAACACTACTGGCAGAGTGTTGCCTGGTGCAGGACACTACTGGCAGAGTGTTGCCTGGTGTAGGACACTACTGGCAGAGTGTTGCCTGGTGTACACACTACTGGCAGAGATGTTGCCTGGTGTACAACACTACTGGCAGAGTGTTGCCTGGTGCAGGACACTACTGGCAGGGTTTGCTGGTGTAGGACACTACTGGCAGAGTGTTGCCTGGTGTAAACACTACTGGCAGAGTGTTGCCTGGTGTACAACACTACTGGCAGAGTGTTGCCTGGTGTACAACACTACTGGCAGAGTGTTGCCTGGTGTACAACACTACTGGCAGAGTGTTGCCTGGTGTACAACACTACTGGCAGAGTGTTGCCTGGTGTACACACTACTGGCAGAGTGTTGCCTGGTGCAGGACACTACTGGCAGAGTGTTGCCTGGTGTAGGACCTACTGGCAGAGTGTTGCCTGGTGTACAACACTACTGGCAGAGTGTTGCCTGGTGTANATTCTCAAGATTAGAGTGAGAGTTTAGAGTAGGAAAATATACAGCTTTATATCACAGATAAAATTTAAACCTTGATTCACATTCTAAGGGTGTTAAAGGCTAGAAATTAACATGCTGGAGATGGTGCTATGATAGAAGCAAAAATGACTGCTGTCTTCTTATTTTAACTGGCATTTTAGTGGGTTGTGTGGTAGAGTGCTTGTCTGGTGTTGACGGGTCGAGCGTTTTTCTCACAAGGTAAGGAAGTAGACCCTTACTACACCTGAAGAATGCCTTGCGTGGGGGCATTAGTGAACATTATCACTAAGTGAAAACTTTAATAACACTTAACACGAAATGAGCTAGTTGCGACACTGTACAATATCACTGAGGACAACTCTGATAGCACTTCCGGTAGATAATGGCAACATGCTTGTCTTTTGTTTACAACACTTGGGTGTTTGGACATCGGGTGTCACAACACTAGGAGTGGTGTCAGAGTACCGGGTGTTGCAAGACCTGGAGCAGGTGTCGGGGCGTCGGTATAAGCTATTATTTCTTAGCCCGGGAGATCCATGGCGTGAGGTCGAGGCCCGGGATGCCGGGACTGTCACAAGGAACTCTCTCGTTCCTGAAACAAAATCAACAGTTTAACACACGTGATACGCATAAATAAACCAAAATATATAAATGAATCGAAAATATATAATCCGTCCAACTTGTGCCACGATTCCCGAACCTTGAAATCACAATTGATTAATGTTACTAGGCTATTAACAGGCATCATGGGAGTGAGACTTTCACGGTATGTCAGACAACACCAATATTTTATTTCCAGATAACGTGATCCACACACAATTTTTAATTGCCTTTACGTCAATTTCAAGTTCAAGTATGTTTATTGAGATAAGCAAGAAATACAGCTCAAAGGGATAGAGTAGCTTAGGCTATTTCTACCTTCCTATTTACGTCAATATATTCGCGAGGATCCTCATCGTTACTACAAGTACTACCTAAACAGGAGGATGAGCTGTATAGTTTTTAAAACATCTTCAATAAATTACAAATATATCATGTATCTTAGCAGTACCTATGAATGAGGAGTTGAGAGATATGTTAGTAGTGAGTTACCGAGGCCTAAGCACCCGAACGCATTCGTCCGGACACAGTTGCCTTCAAACGCCTGGATTCAGAGCGCGCGTTTTTCGCCAGTTGTACTCGGGACGGCGGGAAGCGAGGAAAGATAGTCTAGTGATCTCTCGAGAGCAGTTGCTCATTTAAGTTGGTTTTGTTTCAGTATAACTAGGATAGAAGTAGGTGTTATTCAAATGTGTAGCTACTGTGGAGTGCTAGTTGGCTTGTTAGTTTATGTTGATGATTGATAAAGATTAAGCCACCCAAGAGGTGGCACGGGCATGAATAGCCCGTAAGTGGTGGCCCTTTTGAGCCATTACCAGTATCAAGAGATGATACTGGAGATCTGTGGAGGTGCGACTGCACCCTGCGTGACGGGAGATGTCTCCCGGACCAAATGGTGGTGTAGTTTATGTTCACCTGATTTGGCCCTAAATACTGGGCCGGTCACGTGTTCCTAATCAGAGTGTAAGTTTGTATGTTTGACGATTAATTGTATTATGGGCCGTGGAATATATTACTGGTTTTAGTTGAGTTACTCTTTAATTGTCCTGATTCACCGTTTTTTCTCTGTGCACGGAGAACGCGGTACGTGCATGACCTTCAGCACTAAACTGTGCACGGAGAACGCGGTACGTGCATGACCTTCAGCACTAAACGATTACGACCCAATATATTCGAGCCTATTACAGGCCAGATATAACTTTTATGCAAAAATCCGACTACTGGACGTAACCCAAAACAATATAGAGAGTAACTCACAGTCCCCGAGGCTGACGGAAGGCGAGGGGCTGGACGTAGCCCAACATGTCGCCAGTCTCACACAGGACGCGCGCCCATGACATCATCCGGATAGAGTTGAGTTGTGCTGTAAGAATATCACATTATATATATGATGCAGTTACTAATGTTGCTTTAACTCACAGTTGTGGAACAAGTGTGACATTATATGGTATAGTTACAAAGACAAAGTCACATTTGTACCACAACTGTGAGTTAAGGCAATATTACCTTAGTAACTGCACCATATGTGGGAAATTTCACCCAATATATCAATATTATAATTTATGAAATAATTATTTATATATCACATCTATATCCTACATCAGAATCAACATTCTACATCTATTCATCATACATAAATCCTAAATGAATACCACATGGTCACATCCACCGTTGGGCCCATAGGTGCCTACGTGACTTTGTCCATGTGGCTTCAAGGCTCTGGCAGCTTCGAGAAGAATCTTATCCTAATTAAAAATGTATTGTAACATCAATTGACTTCCGGTGATGGATATTCCAAATCTATTACGAGGAATCGATTTGTACGATTGATCGGATGGATTACGAGAACTTTCAAATCCAGGAATCCCATCACAATGATTGTACTCTTCAAGTCACTTGTGTTGTCCCGTCTTGAGTACTGCTCAGTACTCACTTCCCCCTTCCGAGCAGGAGAGATTGCTGAAATAGAGGGAATACAGAGAACATATGCGGCACGCATAGACGCAATAAAGCACCTAAATTATTGGGATCGTCTCAAAGCTCTCCAAGTAACCTGTCCTCTTAAAAAGAACGTCGCATTTGGCTGTTTGCCCGTATGGCCGAATTTGGACGTAATTTGAAAATGAAAAAAATATGAAAATAAATTTGGGATTTTTTTTTCAACAACAGTAAGTTAAGGGTCCTCTGATAGGTTAGGTGGGCAGGAAATTCTCATTAAGTTTCAAAACGTTATGAAAAACGTTAATTTAAAGTGTCCTCTCATAACCTCTGCGCGTACGCCGGACGACTCAAATAGAAAACGGAACAGAACGTCACTTTTGTGAGTCGATTTCATTTCAAATTACGTCCAAATTTGGCTATATCGCGCAAACGAGCCAAAAGTGACGTTCTTTTTAAGAGGACGGGTTGCTCCAAGAGAGATACCAAATAATATACACTTGGAAGATACTGGAGGGCCAAGTACCAAATCTACACAGTAAAATAACAACGTACTGGAGTGAACAATATGGAAGAAGATGCAGAATAGAACCAATGAAGAGCAGAGGTGCCATAGGCACAATCAGAGAACACTGTATAAACATCAGAGGTCCACGGTTGTTCAACATGCTCCCAGCGAGCACAAGAAATATTCCCAGAATAACCGTGGACATCTTCAAGAGGAAACTAGATTGTTTCTTCCAAGGAGTGCCGGACCAGCCGGGCTGTGGTGGGTATGTGGGCCTGCGGGCCGCTCCAAGCATCAGCCTGGTGGACCAAACTCTCACAAGTCAAGCCTGGCCTCGGGCCGGGCTTGGGGAGCAGAAGAACTCCCAGAACCCCATCAACCAGGTACTATAAGTACTACCTATAATCATTGAATCCAATATATATTTACCTCAATACTCTGTCTAGACAATAAAAATAACCAATCAATAATCATTGAAGGCTTTTCCTCCTGGAAGGAGGGAGGAACCGCTTCAGAGGGCAAGCGTCCCCCCACCGCCTGGAGCACAAGATCTGTGTTTACATTCAACAGTGTGTACACTTGTGCAGTGCTCAAGACAACTTCCACGAGACAATACTGCACAAACTGATCTTAATCCTGTGATAGCTTCCTAGATACTCTGGGAGTTCCTGAACTATAATCTAATCTATAAGTCAATCATAATAACTCATCTTAAGAGGAGCGAGGACGAGTCCATGTGTACAGGGACTTGCCACGCTTCCATCATCACCTTAATCTTTTACTGCAACCGCTATCAGTGAATATATCCAACAACACAGCTGCTATATTTCATCAAAATACAGAGCCTTCTCATCAAAATATATAATCTGACAACTTTTCAGATAGGCTTCAGTTCTCAATTTTTGGATAAGTAATTGTTTTGTAGTGTAAATTGGCCAATTGCATGTTTAAATCCTTAATGTCCATATAAATTGTTAATGGTAACAAAGCGGGGTAACTAATCTGAATATATATATAAATATCTGTATATATTATTTATCAGATTCAGCAGTTTATCAATTTCTATCATAGTTATCATCAATTTATCGTAGTAGTTTAGCATTTTTGCATATAATATCTTGCTTGTATAATTCAACTACTTGTTGTGATAATTACTAGTATTTCATTATTGGCTGTAAAACCTCAGAGCTAGACTAGACTGTGTACAGTGTTCAGAGCTTTTGATTATAGAGCAGAACCAGTCTTTAGAGTCATAGAACCGTGTATATCATTTCATTCATTGTATAAAATACAATGATGAAATGCCTTCAGTAGATTTTGTTTTTCCAATCAGAAACAAAGATCACCCTTAAGGAACCCTTCCTGTTCCCTACAGCCCACTAGGACCAGAGGAGATGGATTTACAACCCAACGAAGGACTTTTGTAAAAGCTAAGGTATTTAGTCTTTTATTTTTACATGCTTAATGTAGAGTAATTATTAATTAATTTCCGGTCCATATAATTCTCTTCTTTAATTTATCCTGGCATTTTTTTCCACGCCCATATGTCACATTTGTACCACAAGTGTGTGTTAAGGCAACATTAGTAACTCCACCACACGTCGCACTCGAATCCTGCCACACGTTACGTGTGGCAGGATTCAGTACTTGTTCATCTTAGCACCAGACAATATTTTCACTCATTCTATGTATAGAAAATGGTGGTTGGCAGATTAAAATTTGTTTTCAGCGAGTCCTTACACCGTAATGAAAAGGGCTTCTATTGTACAACAGTTAAAATAAAAATAAACTATTCATTTTATTTGTAATTGCGTGATGTGTCACAAGAAATAAAATGTAAACAGACCTTCAGAAAATGAAGACGGCATGCCTGCCAGGTCGTAGAAGAACCTGTCTCCTCGCTTCAGGCGGGTGAACTGGTCGCCGATGATGCACCTGTGGCGGGAGAACACGTGATTGGTCAAATATCCCTCTGTGTGTGGCGGGAGAATACTTTAATCCTCTTCGAATTAAACCAAGTGCAAGCGCACTAGTCAGATGGGTTAAACAACAAATTCTATATATAAATAAAACCCTCCTCCCATGTCCTCTCACCTGAAGGTGGGTCCAACAAGAGCCCCCGGCGCGGGCCTCTCAGAGATACCGGCCACGAAGGGGTCGATGTCATCAACGGAGGCGTAGAGCTGCTGGAACACGTTCACCACCTGTACAGGGAGCAGTGATGTCATCTTAGTGGAGGCTGCAGGTGGGAGATGATTGGCCTGGGCCTCCCTGGTATGTCTAGTGGGTCTCACTCACCATAAGTTAGGTGGGAGGCCAATGTTAACGCTTGGAGGCCCATGGGTAACATCCATGTTAGCGGCTGAAGAGCCATGTTTGAGGTGAGGTTTGTGGGAGAGTTCTGGGATGTCGAATATGGTGGTGTTCGTTACCTTAGTGATTGTAGTAACAACATCATAGGGTGCAGATGGTGTCAATGATGACAACACTCATTTATTTTATGTTTTTACTAAATGGTGTACCGGGCATTGCCCGGATTGATTCCAAAACGTTGCGCCATTTAAGCGTAGGGCAGCAAAAGGTTGTTGCCATAGAGGCCGACCTCGACCTACCTATGACAGTCCTTGCTCTATATTTATATGGCTCAAGGTGAAGTAAAGTAATAAAACCAGGGTCTCGGTCAGCAACCTTCCACCGATTTCGTAGAGGTCGACATGGAAGCCGAACCTGTTATACTGCGGCAGACCCTGACCAGCCTATGTGCAATATTACCATCAAGCAAAGTTAACTGAGGTTAGCTCCAAGTGTCTGGCCTTCAACTTGGTCACACAGACAGTCTCTCTTGTATAGAAATATAGAAATAGATAAGTGGATATAATAATGAATTATTTTCTTGAAATATAAGTGTGCATATCTATCTCTTTATTCCAAACCTTACCTCCGGCCGGACAACGTCGAGCAGGTCCTCGAAGGTCCTGGCCCTTGGAAGTCCGCAAGCTTCTCTCAGTTTATTATAGGGAGCGATGCCGTGGTCGCGGCCCCGCTGGGTGTTGAGGGCCACCAGGTCCATCCCGAAGGGCATTTGTGGAGTCTGAAACACAAACAGTTGCTGCTGAAACTGTTCATGAACCGCGTTGCTAAACAACCCAATATACTTACCTTTATACCCCTGTGCTAACACCACGGAGGAACATAAGCAACGATTTTGATTGTCATTTAGATGTCATATTTAATTTGTAGCTTACTTCTCCAGGAGTAAAATAGTGATTGAATGCATTCATAAGTTTATATTTTGGAAAGATTTGGGTCAATACTGATTTGAAAGCAAGGTTGTTGATTTGTGGAACTGATTACCGGGAAGGGAGGGAGGGAGTTTTCAGGGTAAAGCACCAAGCCATTACGACTATATAGAACTGGGAAGGGGGGATCAGGATAAGGATTTGGGGATGGGACGGGGGGAAGGAAGGAACAATACCCAACCACTTGGACGGTCGGGGATTGAACGCCTACCTGCATGAAGCGAGACCGTCGCTCTACCGTCCAGCCTAAGTGGTTGGGTTGATTACCGGGAAACATAACAGATCACATGATTGTTTGAAGCCTAGGATATAGTGATTGCTGCAATCAGGTTTGATTGCTACTAGCCTTCTGTAGGTTAATATAGGCTTCCTGCAGTTTCCCTTACTCTTATGTAAAGGAAACGTTATGTATATAACGTTTATGTTAAGTATATGTAATAAGAACCCATCCTCATGTTGGTGACATACTGTGTTGAAATTTTTTTTTAACTGAACCATTCGGTTAAAAAAACAATTTAATAAACCAAACAAAAATGGAATAGAGAACGAAAATATTATAAGTGTTCAAAACGAAAATCAAAACCCAATCTAGCCTAACCTAGTATAACCTATGCCTAAAATAACTTCACCTAAGCCTAGGTAGGCGTCTATCAGGTTATATTAAGCTTTAGTTATGCTAGCCTAGGCCTAGATTAGGTCACAATGACTTCATTTGAATTTTCCTCACTATAAAAGTTCCCCTTTGTCATTTTGTGTTTGTACTAAATAGCTAAGACAATTAACTTTTCAGCTTATAAAGGTAAGACTGGGTTAATTATCTAGACCTCTTCAAGAAACTAGATAGATAAAAGTGATAAATTGTTTAGCAAATAAAACATTGAGAATATTTTAATACTAAGTGTTAAATTTAATTTTTTTACTCAGAGGTGCTAATTGCTGTAGTAATAAATAATTAAATGTGGCACACTGCAGAGAAAACATATCTATAAAAATAAGAAGTATATATATATATATATATATATATATATATATATATATATATATATATATATATATATATATATGTCGTACCTAGTAGCCAGAACACACTTCTCAGCCTAGTACGCAAGCCCCGATTTGCCTAATAAGCCAATTTTATCTGAATTATTATATTTTCTCTAATTTTTTTCTTATGAAATGATAAAGCTACCCATTTCATTATGTATGAGGTCAAATTTATTTATTAGAGTTAAAATTAACGTAGATATATGACCGAACCTAACCAACCCTGCCTAACCTAACCTAACTTATCTTTATAGGTTAGGTTAGGTTAGGTAGCCGAAAAAGTTAGGTTAGGTTAGGTTAGGTAGGTTAGGTAGTCGAAAAAAAATTAATTCATGAAAACTTGGATTATTAGGCAAATTGGGCCTTGCATAGTAGGCTGAGAAGTGCGTTCTGGCTACTAGGTACGACATATATATATATATATATATATATATATATATATATATATATATATATATATATATATATATGCGGAAAAACCACAAAGAATTGGAGAAGAGAGATGAACGTTTTGGCTTGTTAATCTTTCAACCTTATTCTTTGATCGCTTAATCTTCTTTGACCATTCCTGTTTCTGGTAATCCTTTCCTTAGGGATGGGTTGGTCAGGTCTAGGTGCTGGCCTGTATCCTCTCTCTCTTGTCCTCAGTCAGTCTGATGTTGACAACGGCCTTAAGGACAAGCCTCATGAACACACAATAAATGAATATACAATTGTAATGAGACATTGTATGCCTCCTTATCAGAGTTTTTTCTTAAACTGTTGTGTAATATTGTAACTTAAAACTGGGTCAAGTTTGTACATACCAGTACTAACATTGAGAAGATTTGGACATTGACTAATTAGCGCAGACTCAATTAAATTCCGTTCCACAAAGCCATTGCAATTGGCAATGCTTTTCGCCCCATCCCAATTAATAGTGTGATCACACAAACTTGTATGTAGATACAAAGCATTAGACGTTTGGGCAGTTCTTATACTATAAGCATGTTGGGACATGCGTAATTGTAAGGATTTTCCTGTTTGTCCAAGGTACACAGACTCACAATCATTGCAGGGAATCGAATACACACAACCTGTTGTACCAGGGGAGTTTTTTTTATTAAATTAGACTTGATCGTATTATTAGTGAACACCAAATTGATATTAAGGTTCTTGAAAACTGGGGAAAGTTTCTCAAATCCCATCGCATAAGGTACCACCAATGAGTTTCTATTTTCTGGTTTCGCTTTGGAGACATTATTATAAAACGTACGTTTAGCATTCCCAAACGAACAATCCAAAAACATCTTAGGGTACTGTAAACTCTTCCCAATTTCATATATTTTAGCTATCTCTTCATCAAAAAACTCAGGGCTGCATACCCTCAAAGCTCGAAGAAACATTCCTGAAAATACTGCCTGTTTAACTTTACTATGATGATTCGAATAATAATGAACAAACGACCCCACGTTGGTAGGTTTTTCTATACACATTAAATTTGAACCTTCTATTGACTCTATGAATCATAATGTCCAAAAATGGAGGAGTACCATTCTCCTCATTTTCACATGTGAATTTTATTGAAGGTATCAAAGAATTAAGTTCATTAAGAAAAACAATTTGGTCTTGGTCACTCGGCCATAAGCACAAAATATCGTCGACATACCTAAACCAGACTACATTAGAGGGGATAATCCTGGATAAGATCTTTGTTTCGAAGAACTCCATATACAAATTGCTCAAAACTGGGGAAAGAGGATTGCCCATAGCCATTCCAAATGTTGTTTGAAAAATTTTCCATTGAAACTGAAATAATTGCCTTTTATACAAAATTTGATAAGTTCCAACACATTATTGGTCTGCAAGCTTAAATTATATTTAGGCAGTTCCTCACGTAGGTATTCTAACAAATCATCAACAGGTACCTGTTGATGATTTGTTAGAATACCTACGTGAGGAATAGAGTTATAGAATTTGTTAGAATATGATTGTTAGAATAGAGTTAATCCAGTTTTCTAGCTTACTTGCATCTTCAACTGAACTCCAAGCTTAAATTTGTACGAAACTAACTCGATAGACTTAATATACAAATTTCTGAATGCATGCTCTTACACAAACCATTCCAAGCATATCTGACAATAAAGGTAAAAAGTTGTGGTGGCATGAAGCAGTCATTCTGCAAACAATATAAATAGGCAGCCCGTCCTCACAAACAATGGCCTAAGTCCATTCCATACACCCGCCAAACCCGCTGTTTGTGAATAAAAAACGGCTTACACACGACTCAACTGATGACTTCCGAACACTTCCAGAAGCTGACGACTTTTGTTCGAACCACAACACTGTAAATGCTTCACCACGTACTACAAATACAAATAATCTCCTACAGAACCTATACACCTAACTCCTGGTTCAACCTTGATGCGGAGCGGACGTCTGAACGCCTCCTCCGCCTGGGAGCCACCGGTTCACGTTTGGTTTTGCGATTTCGGATTTGATATTGCCGTTTGGTATTCCTCTTCAACGGTCAGGTTTGTACGACGCCTGGCGCACATACCTCTTGGGTCACCGGGTTGTTGATAGACTTTTTTTTTACGTGTTCTGGCTGGTTCTCCCGGCGGGGTGACAGTGTACGGCGCCGTCTTGGCCGAGGGGATTGGTGGGTCTTGGTGGGCTCCTGGTGTGCCCTCAGCCGTGGTGGCCAGACGGCTTATGCTCTGCCGAGAGGCACTGGATAACTTTTGCGTTTTAGCGTGGGGCTGAGTTTTTGGTTTTGCTACCCAGTGTTCTCTGTGTAGGGCGGGGCCGGTGCTTGTCACCCTGAGGGACTCCTGGAGCTCCCCAATTATCTGCCTGTTTGCGTTTCTTTGCCGCGAGACACATTAGTTTCCAGTGATTGGCATCACTCATTTTGCGATTAGGCTTGGCGTTTCACCTTGCCGGGCTTCGCGATTAACCCTTCGTGGGTACGCCGGGGTGCATCCGATCCCACGCTCGTCGTCGCCCCTAAATCAACAACAACAACAACAACAACTAACATAATCAATGCCTAAATATGCACAGTATGCTAATTTATAACAATATTTATTTATCTTTGAGAAAATTCCTATTTTGAAAGAACAGCATGTTAACATGTATGAATGTGTTTTTGGGGCTGACCACTGGATGGAATGGACAAGGTCTGAGGATGGGTTGGAATAGAAGATTATCTTAATAGTCTTCCAATAATGAGCATCGAGAATGAAGTATTTAGAGACCTTTAGTTTTTGCAAATCATTGACAAGATTAGCTGACAACAAATGAATATAAAGGGCGTGTAATGGTAACCGAGTCGTTTCCTTTATGGAGAAAATGGAACTAGTGAGAGAGACGGCAGACCCCCAAAAATTACCGTTATTTCTAAATTGCTTTAATCTTTGAATTAGTTTAATAAAAGTGAACGTTTGTTTCACTTACAATTCTGTGGTATATCATTCATGTAAGGTTTCTTCAATATGTCTTTATATTTGATCGGAAAGGCAGTAACATATACACTTAATATTAGTTAATGTATAACTGAAAAAATAAACCAAGATATGACCCTGATTATTTAATACATCCCTAATTCTGAACCCTAATATCTTGAGGGCTATTAGAGTCCAGGATGGTGGAAGGGTCGCCAAGGACTGGTGACTGGCACTAATGATGTAATACAATAATAAGATAAAGCAACTGACCTGGAAGAGCCTGTTAGTGAGTGAGGAAGTGACAAAGTTGTCAAACTGCTGGATGGGTTGTGTGGCCAGCCCCGGAGGAACTGGTCCAGTCTGCCCGGGTGTAGATGTGTCGCGGGTTGTTGAAGTTGTCGTGCAGCAGCAGCGTTCCTCCGTCCTTCATCCCCTTCTTCCCTACCAGCCTGCCGGAGGACGCAACACATTACTGTAGAATATTACTTTTTTCTAACCAATTATCTGCAACGTCACCAATTTGCATATGCCACGTGGCCCAAGAAAAGTTGTTGAAATTCAGTAACTATGAGAGCAATGGGTACAAAATCTTGGTATATTAGTCATGAAGGGTATTCCATCTCAGAGGTGTTCACCATGTCAAGATTAACTTTGATCGTGAGAATATCTTTAATGCGAATGAAAAACTCTAAAAAATTCTCATTGCGTTCTCATGAATTTGCTTGTGATTCGATAAGCTTTAGTGAGTGTTGAAGACACAGGAGGCATTACAATGCCTAGAACATAGTGCGAGTAGCAGTACTTAAGGCGGCTTAATGTAAACACGTGTAACGCTTCAATACAGTTCGAGCCTACGACTACACTGGGTAAAGGTCAGTGAGGATGCAAAGTGGTAGGAGTAAGTGGTCGCTGAGGTCGCCACAGTTCTGCCACTTTGTGATAATCTGTGGTGCTGGACAGGTCGTCCATCTGGGAGTTAACGAGAGCCATCGATGGCAGTCACCGCTGATACAAAAAGAAGTCTTGGAAGGTCTTTGATACTTTGTGTTAACCTTCAGTAGTCATCAACAGGATAAAATATTCTCCACTTATTCCCACGAACGAATGTGATCCTTCACCAATGTTTGAACATTCATAATAGCTGCACGTCGTTCCTACCTGGATGTTTGGTGGTTGGGCACCGTTCCTTCACTCCCTCCTCCTACCCCAGGTCCTTGTCCTTCTTCTCCTTCCCAAGTGCTGCTAAAGCCACGCTGATCTAGTTCCTTCCAATGGTAATTTCTTCTCCTTTTCACGGTCCTTTCTAAGGACTCAGGAATCTCATTTTAAGAAGTAATAGAATGTGACCTCAGAAAAAATAAATTACTAGAACTACTTACAATAAAACGATGCTTTTGGAACCCAGCATACAAGGAGAGGTTGGTCACTCACTGTGTCATGCCCTGCACGAGGCTGGTCACTCGCTGTGTCATGTCCTGGACGAGGCTGGTCACTCACTGTGTCATGTCCTGCACGAGGCTGGTCACTCACTGTGTCATGCCCTGGACGAGGCTGGTCACTCACTGTGTCATGCCCTGCACGAGGCTGGTCACTCACTGTGTCATGCCCTGGACGAGGCTGGTCACTCACTGTGTCATGCCCTGCACGAGGCTGGTCACTCACTGTGTCATGTCCTGCACGAGGCTGGTCACTCACTGTGTCATGTCCTGGACGAGGCTGGTCACTCACTGTGTCATGTCCTGGACGAGGCTGGTCACTCACTGTGTCATGTCCTGGACGAGGCTGGTCACTCACTGTGTCATGCCCTGGACGAGGCTGGTCACTCACTGTGTCATGTCCTGCACGAGGCTGGTCACTCACTGTGTCATGTCCTGCACGAGGCTGGTCACTCACTGTGTCATGTCCTGGACGAGGCTGGTCACTCACTGGGTCATGTCCTGGACGAGGCTGGTCACTCACTGTGTCATGTCCTGGACGAGGCTGGTCACTCACTGTGTCATGTCCTGCACGAGGCTGGTCACTAACTGTGTCATGTCCTGGACGAGGCTGGTCACTCACTGGGTCATGTCCTGGACGAGGCTGGTCACTCACTGTGTCATGTCCTGGACGAGGCTGGTCACTCACTGTGTCATGTCCTGGACGAGGCTGGTCACTCACTGTGTCATGTCCTGGACGAGGCTGGTCACTCACTGTGTCATGTCCTGGACGAGGCTGGTCACTCACTGTGTCATGTCCAGGACGAGGCTGGTCACTCACTGTATCATGCCCTGCACGAGGTTGGTCACTCACTGTGTCATGTCCTGCACGAGGCTGGGTACGTTTTTTTAACGTTTTTTTTAAACGTACCTGGGTACGTTTAAAAAAAAAAAAAAAAAAAAAAAAAAAAAAAAAACCTCACTGTGTCATGTCCTGGACGAGGCTGGTCACTCACTGTGTCATGCCCTGCACGAGGCTGGTCACTCACGTTATCATGCCCTGCACGAGGCTGGTCACTCACTGTGTCATGCCCTGGACGAGGCTGGTCACTCACCTTATCATGCCCTGCACGAGGCTGGTCACTCACCTTATCATGCCCTGCACGAGGCTGTGGCCGAAGCGGAAGGCAGCGGTTGCGAACTCGTTCAGAACAGCTGCATTAAGACCACTGTCATAGTCCCGAGAGTAACCCTCTCGCTGAGGCAGGAGCCCGTTGGCAGCCATGTAGTCCTTGCCTGCAAGGTCATGCCTTGGTAAGGTCACGGAGGGGCAGGGTAGGGCACACCAGGTCATGCCTGGGTAAGGTCATGGTGGGTCAGGGTAGGGCACACCAGGTCATGCCTGGGTAAGGTCACGGTGGGGCAGGGTAGGGCACACCAGGTCATGCCTGGGTAAGGTCACGGTGGGGCAGGGTAGGACACACCAGGTCATGCCTGGGTAAGGTCATGGTGGGGCAGGGTAGGGCACACCAGGTCATGCCTTGGTAAGGTCACGGTGGGGCAGGGTAGGACACACCAGGTCATGCCTGGGTAAGGTCATGGTGGGGCAGGGTAGGGCACACCAGGTCATGCCTGGGTAAGGTCATGGTGGGGCAGGGTAGGGCACACCAGGTCATGCCTGGGTAAGGTCACGGTGGGGCAGGGTAGGACACACCAGGTCATGCCTGGGTAAGGTCATGGTGGGGCAGGGTAGGGCACACCAGGTCATGCCTGGGTAAGGTCACGGTGGGGCAGGGTAGGGCACACAGCTACTACTACTAATCAGCTACAACATCTATTATATTCAGCAGAAACTATCACTTCTAATCAGCAATAATAATTAGGAACTACTTCTTATACAATCAGTGGACCGAGGCGAAGAACCGGATATTGACCTAAGATAATAGGGAGCCACTCGTTGTAGATGATGTGCTGGTAGATGGCCACCACTATCCTCCTGGTCTCCTGGTAGATGGTCTCGTCTGACCAGTGGGGGTTGAGACGGGCCAGTTCCCGGGCGATGCGGTTGTGGAACCTCACCCACACGGTGTGGATGACGGAGAGGAGTATCTGCTCATTCACCCGGTTGTCGCCTGCGAGAGTGAAGCAAGTTCGAGGTCAAATAGTTATTGGTCATAGCTTTTGTGGGAATTCCCCAGAAATGACCAAAATTATGTGGGAAAACTTCATAATCCAATATGTATCCTTAATACTGAACTTAAGAAAGTATTAATTTAAATTAGAAATGCATCTCAATCCCTTTCTAAAGATTGGAAGCCATACACACGTGTGTGTGTGTGTGTGTACTCACCTAGTTGTGCTTGCGGGGGTTGAGCTCTGGCTCTTTGGTCCCGCCTCTCAACCGTCAATCAACTAATGTACAGGTTCCTGAGCCTACTGTGCTCTATCATATCTACACTTGAAACTGTGTATGGAGTCAGCCTCCACCACATTACTTCCTAATGCATTCCATTTGTCAACCACTCTGACACTGAAAAAGTTCTTTCTAATATCTCTGTGGCTCATTTGGGCACTCAGTTTCCACCTGTGTCCCCTAGTGCGTGTGCCCCTTGTGTTAAATAGCCTGTCTTTATCTACCCTGTCGATTCCCTTGAGAATCTTGAGTGTGGTGATCATGTCCCCCCTAACTCTTCTGTCTTCCAACAAAGTGAGGTTTAATTCCTGTAGTCTCTCCTCGTAGCTCATACCTCTCAGCTCGGGTACTAGTCTGGTGGCAAACCTTTGAACCTTTTCCAGTTTAGTCTTATGCTTGACTAGATAGGGACTCCATGCTGGAGCCGCATACTCCAGGATTGGTCTGACATATGTGGTATATAATGTTCTGAAAGATTCCTTACACAAGTTTCTAAAGGTCGTTTTTATGTTAGCCAACCTGGCATATGCTGCTGATGTTATCCTCTTGATATGAGCTTCAGAGGACAGGTCTGGCGTGATATCAACCCCCAGGTCTTTCTCTCTCTCTGACTCTTGAAGTATTTCATCTCCCAAATGATACCTTGTATCTGGTCTCCTGCTTCCTACCCCTATCTTCATTACATTACATTTGCTTGGGTTAAACTCTAACAGCCATTTGTTCGACCATTCCTGTGTGTGTGTGTGTGTGTGTGTGTGTGTGTGTGTGTGTGTGTGTGTGTGTGTGTGTGTGTGTGTGTGTGTGTGTGTATCCACAGTAATATTGAGTGGGACTGTGTGTACGAGAAGACTGTTCTCAGATATAAACATACTCTATGCTTGTCGAGGCAGCTGGGATAAGGATAATTAAGATTCTCCCAGATATATAATAATACTAACATATACAATTAATACTGAATAATGCATAATGCTTGTGCTTCTTAATAATAGTCCACAAAATATATCAATATATTATATATTAAACTTAAGTTTAGCCATTATCAGTCTCTTTAAAATAAATTGTAGACAAACAACTGTTGTCGAATCCGAGGCGCTGTCCACCCAGCTGCCAGGCGCCAGTAGTGGGGTCAAAGTATAATCATTCTGAAGACCGTTGAGTGAGGGTCGTAATTAACACTAGAACTATTGATGGTCGTGTTGAGGCGATTGACCAGCTGGCGTGATGCATCCCAGATATCTCCATAGGTTTACCATCTGGAAGCTGCAGGTTGAGCTTTATTCCAGCATTGTTGTGGATACAGTGCTAGGCTCCCTCGCTTAAACCCGCAGTCTGACTGTCACCTGGATCGTAGCTAACAGCAGTATGAATGTAAGTACTCATACCAGGGCTTGAATTGTGTTAAGTGCACATATTAATTTATCTTGGACTTCTCATAATCTTAGACTCGATCAGAGTGTCTCTCACTACGAGCTTACTCTGTGTGGGAGTCCAGTGAGAGTGGAAGTACTAAGCTGACAGACTCACTGAGGAGTGACAAGTCTCTAACCTTCAGAGTGTCGTGTCACTGGTGAGTGACTGACGGCCTATGTGTGTGTGAACAATATTATTAAACACATTTGAGATTAAGATCTGTTACAGGAAGTGTTGGGAGTGATTAATTACTACTGTCATCTTGATGGCTCTTAAGTAACTGGTGTAATTATAGTAATATTATATTATTATTGTGTGATTATCTCTGTTGTGGCATCAAGTGACACCTTGTTGTTGCTTCCTCTGTGTGATAAGCAATAATTAGTGTTCTAAATTATTATAATTATTGAAGTGTTAATTATCATTGATTGGTGACTAAGTGACAAGTGGTTAATGTAACTAATTGATTGTTCACTGTCAGAGTGACTCTGGTAATGTAAGGTTGTTAATTAATTATCTTTGATTGTTGACTGTCGGGGGTGACAGTGATTAGTGTAGATTCTGTTAATTACTTCGTTGTGATTTAATGTCTTGGTGACATTGTTAAAGTAACATAATTACTTGTTGATGTGGTGACTGTCTTGGTGACAGTGTTCTTCTGTATTTATTTATGTGCGTGTGTAAATGTGTTGTGATGGTAAAGTGTTTCGTTACTGCCAGCGGCGAGTGCAGTAATTGTCAACAGTGTTCACAAAGTGTTCAGTTAGTTCACTTTTGTTCATAACCTGTCCAGTGGGTCGAGATTGTTGTCTGTCTTACACCTGTCAGAGTGGCAGGAACGGCGTCCTGCTGCCAGGTGTTTTGACAGTTGTTAAGGTGACACTCATGAGTAATGTAACTAAGGTGGGTCACTGGGTATTAGTAAGTTGTTGAATAAATTCATTTTGTTACACACGACTTTGTTACTCCTCATTCTGCAGAACTGCCCTCCCCACTATTTCATAAATTGCTACTTGACATTTCTATTAATTTGAGTTGGTTCAGGATCCAGCCCAGAGCCTCAAACACTAAAGATAAAAATCGGTGTTAGAACCCATCTGCTACCTGCTAGATTTGCTTGCAAGCAAGTTGCATTGTGAAGGACCAAAGTGTGGAAGATCTGGTATTGCTTGTGTAATAGAACACCGCCCTGGCCTTCATCTCCACCTGAAATACTTAGATCTTTGGCGTCTTGATCACGCCTCTGGAGTGTATTCATTTGTTTGTTGAAGGCAAACATTTGAATCCACATCCCAATAGCCAGAAATCTCACATCTGGCGCTCAACGTGGGGCTAGAGAGTCTGTGAGGTAGGGGGGGGGGTAACAAGTCTCACTTGCCGCCCAGCGCAGTGCTAGACTTGAGTTAGAAACTCAGTCAACTCACAAGAGACTGAATAACTTTAGTTCTATTAGGAAGTTTTGTTATGATTTATTTACTACACAACAATAAATTTGTTCCTAATTGTCAATATATTTTCTCAAATGCAGAGGTCAAAACTGTATGGAATACTTAAGATTAAATCACACATGTATATTGTGCAGAGTCCTACCCTCTCCAGCCATCTTCTCGTTTTCTCTTATTAGTATTTTAGTGCTCAATAGCTTAATTTTTTATATTACTATTTCCAGTCTGTAGCACTTCATATTTTTTTCAGCATTAATTAAATATCTAAAATATGTTGAACCAATTTACAAGGTCGTTTGGTTTAGCAAGTTGTCATTATGAGAGAGTTGTAACTCGGCTGCTTTGTGTGGAGTCATTGACAGATCCATGTTGTGGTGCTGTCAATAAAAGTCAGTGTTTAGGACTTGGGCATCGATCACCTAATCTGTGTTCAAGTGGCAGGCCAGGGAAGGTGTAGAGTTCCAGTTTGATGCCTCGGGAATCCTTCTTTATTGAGGCTAGCTCGGAGTTTAGTTAGAGCATTCGTCTCCCAAGCGGGAGGTCGGGTGTCCAATGCTCCTAATGTCCAGGTGAATAAAATGCTTATATATATACAGTGTATATATATATATATATATATATATATNCTTACTTCTCCAGGAGTAAAATAGTGATTGAATGCATTCATAAGTTAGATTTTGGAAAGATTTGGGTCAATACTGATTTGAAAGCAAGGTTGTTGATTTGTGGAACTGATTACCGGGAAGGGAGGGAGGGAGTTTTCAGGGTAAAGCACCAAGCCATTACGACTATATAGCACTGGGAAGGGGGGGTCAGGATAAGGATTTGGGGATGGGACGGGGGGAAGGAAGGAACAATACCCAACCACTTGGACGGTCGGGGATTGAACGCCTACCTGCATGAAGCGAGACCGTCGCTCTACCGTCCAGCCTAAGTGGTTGGGTTGATTACCGGGAAACATAACAGATCACATGATTGTTTGAAGCCTAGGATATAGTGATTGCTGCAATCAGGTTTGATTGCTACTAGCCTTCTGTAGGTTAATATAGGCTTCCTGCAGTTTCCCTTACTTTTATGTAAAGGAAACGTTATGTATATAACGTTTATGTTAAGTATATGTTATAAGAACCCATCCTCATGTTGGTGACATACTGTGTTGAAATTTTTTTTTAACTGAACCATTCGGTTAAAAAAACAATTTAAAAAACCAAACAAAAATGGAATAGAGAACGAAAATATTATAAGTGTTCAAAACGAAAATCAAAACCCAATCTAGCCTAACCTAGTATAACCTATGCCTAAAATAACTTCACCTAAGCCTAGGTAGGCGTCTATCAGGTTATATTAAGCTTTAGTTATGCTAGCCTAGGCCTAGATTAGGTCACAATGACTTCATTTGAATTTTCCTCACTATAAAAGTTCCCCTTTGTCATTTTGTGTTTGTACTAAATAGCTAAGACAATTAACTTTTCAGCTTATAAAGGTAAGACTGGGTTAATTATCTAGACCTCTTCAAGAAACTAGATAGATAAAAGTGATAAATTGTTTAGCAAATAAAACATTGAGAATATTTTAATGCTAAGTGTTAAATTTAATTTTTTTTACTCAGAGGTGCTAATTGCTGTAGTAATAAATAATTAAATGTGGCACACTGCAGAGAAAACATATCTATAAAAATAAGAAGTATATATATATATATAAGTATATATATAGGGGGGTACCACCTCTGGTGCAATTATAGGGACCCACAGCCTCAGAGAAGGGAACACAGAGCATTCAGGGAAAAACTTGCCATTTAACTCTGAATACATGAGGGTGTTCGCTTCTCCTACCACCCCCCCTTTTTTATGGTGTACACTTTATTAAGCAAGGTTATACAGTTACATATCTGATTGTATACAAAAAAATGAGCATTAAGAGGACACAAAAATAGTTCGCTTCCTAGAGGCTGTAGATTTCCTCGAACTCCTCCGACGTTGGGCAGGAACCGAGGATGCAGCGAGCATTCCCCCTCTGGATCGCGACACTGAGGCGCTGAAAGAGAAAACTTGCCGCTCTAGGGTCTCTTGTGGTGTCAATGAGCTTGGAACCAAGATCCTTTAGAAACCTTCTTGCACTCTCTCCCCATGGGCCTAGGGTCTCAGACCCTATTGGAACGAAGTTGTACCGATGATCTAATTGCCTATACTTGGCTGACTTGTCTCTTTCTCTGTGTGTCGCCGCGGCTCCTGCTGTGCCGGCAGAGAGGTTGATGTATGTGGCTGCCAGGGTGGATACGCAAGTATAGTCCCATGCCAACTGTCTGCCACCCTTCCACGGACGCAGTGTGATTCCGTCTGGTCGGCCGGCAAAGCTAACAGAGTCACGGTTCAGAAGGTTGCGGGGCTCTCTCTCCGCTGGACACTGGGCAGAGGCAAGGCTTCTTTTAATGATGTCGTTTACTTCGTCGTGTCTATTGTGCCAACCACCAGATTTTCCACAGTGCAGGCCATGCAATCCATATTCGTCAGCATCTGCCTCGCCGCAAATACACCTATGAACAGTGTGGATAGGGGCAGCAAGACGGAGAGCGACTGCAATACGGAGCTCCTGCGGATCAAGACGTGTGCCTGTCGCAGACATAGGGACTGCCAAAAGGAAGTCCCCTGCATGGGGAGCCTATATATATATAGTATATATATATATATATATATATATATATATATATATATATATATATATATATATATATATATATATTTCCTGTTCCTGTCCGGAAGCGGAGGAGCTTCAAGAGATACATAACTTTAGGCATTTGTCTTGTATGTTTTGTAACCTTTAAATACACAATAAAGCATAAAAAAAGGAAGGGGGTGGTAGGAGAAAAGCACACAGAAACTGTATTGGAGGGGACCTACATTCCCTCCAATGCGTTATGTGTGATTTCCTCCGAGGCTATGGGTCCCCCTTCTTCCAGCCAGAGGTGGTACTCCCTTCCTTTATATATATATAAAAAAAAAATATATATATATATATATATATATTTATATATGTATATATATATATATATATATATATATATATATATATATATATATATATATATATATATATATATATGCGGAAAAAACACAAAGAATTGGAGAAGAGAGATGAACGTTTCGGCTTGTTAATCTTTCAACCTTATTCTCTGATCGCTTAATCTTCTTTGACCATTCCTGTTTCTGGTAATCCTTTCCTTAGGGATGGGTTGGTCAGGTCTAGGTGCTGGCCTGCATCCTCTCTCTCTTGTCCTCAGTCAGTCTGATGTTGACAACGGCCTTAAGGACAAGCCTCATGAACACACAATAATGAATATACAATTGTAATGAGACATTGTATGCCTCCTTTCAGAGTTTTTCTTAAACTGTTGTGTAATATTGTAACTTAAAACTGGGTCAAGTTTGTACATACCAGTACTAACATTGAGAAGATTTGGACATTGACTAATTAGCGCAGACTCAATTAAATTCCGTTCCACAAAGCCATTGCAATTGGCAATGCTTTTCGCCCCATCCCAATTAATAGTGTGATCACACAAACTTGTATGTAGATACAAAGCATTAGACGTTTGGGCAGTTCTTATACTATAAGCATGTTGGGACATGCGTAATTGTAAGGATTTCCTGTTTGTCCAAGGTACACAGACTCACAATCATTGCAGGGAATCGAATACACACAACCTGTTGTACCAGGGGAGTTTTTTTTATTAAATTAGACTTGATCGTATTATTAGTGAACACCAAATTGATATTAAGGTTCTTGAAAACTGGGGAAAGTTTCTCAAATCTCATCGCATAAGGTACCACCAATGAGTTTCTATTTTCTGGTTTCGCTTTGGAGACATTATTATAAAACGTACGTTTAGTATTCCCAAACGAACAATCCAAAAACATCTTAGGGTACTGTAAACTTTTCCCAATTTCATATATTTTAGCTATCTCTTCATCAAAAAACTCAGGGCTGCATACCCTCAAAGCTCGAAGAAACATTCCTGAAAATACTGCCTGTTTAACTTTACTATGATGATTCGAATAATAATGAACAAACGACCCCACGTTGGTAGGTTTTCTATACACATTAAATTTGAACCTTCTATTGACTCTATGAATCATAATGTCCAAAATGGAAGAGTACCATTCTCCTCATTTTCACATGTGAATTTTATTGAAGGTACCAAAGAATTAAGTTCATTAAGAAAAACAATTTGGTCTTGGTCACTCGGCCATAAGCACAAAATATCGTCGACATACCTAAACCAGACTACATTAGAGGGGATAATCCTGGATAAGATCTTTGTTTCAAAGAACTCCATATACAAATTGCTCAAAACTGGGGAAAGGGGATTGCCCATAGCCATTCCAAATTTTTGTTTGAAAAATTTTCCATTGAAACTGAAATAATTGTCTTTATACAAAATTTGATAAGTTCCAACACATTATTGGTCTGCAAGCTTAAATTATATTTAGGCAGTTCCTCACGTAGGTATTCTAACAAATCATCAACAGGTACTGTTGATGATTTGTTAGAATACCTACGTGAGGAATAGAGTTATAGAATTTGTTAGAATATGATTGTTAGAATAGAGTTAATCCAGTTTCTAGCTTACTTGCATCTTCAACTGAACTCCAGCTTAAATTTGTACGAAACTAACTCGATAGACTTAATATACAAATTTCTGAATGCATGCTCTTACACAAACCATTCCAAGCATATCTGACATAAAGGTAAAAAGTTGTGGTGGCATGAAGCAGTCATTCTGCAAACAATATAAATAGGCAGCCCGTCCTCACAAACAATGGCCTAAGTCCATTCCATACACCCGCCAAACCCGCTGTTTGTGAATAAAAAACGGCTTACACACGACTCAACTGATGACTTCCGAACACTTCCAGAAGCTGACGACTTTTGTTCGAACCACAACACTGTAAATGCTTCACCACGTACTACAAATACAAATAATCTCCTACAGAACTATACACCTAACTCCTGGTTCAACCTTGATGCGGAGCGGACGTCTGGACGCCTCCTCCGCCTGGGAGCCACCGGTTCACGTTTGGTTTTGCGATTTCGGATTTGATATTGCCGTTTGGTATTCCTCTTAACGGTCAGGTTTGTACGACGCCTGGCGCACATACCTCTTGGGTCACCGGGTTGTTGATAGACTTTTTTTTACGTGTTTGGCTGGTTCTCCCGGCGGGGTGACAGTGTACGGCGCCGTCTTGGCCGAGGGGATTGGTGGGTCTTGGTGGGCTCAGGTGTGCCCTCAGCCGTGGTGGCCAGACGGCTTATGCTCTGCCGAGAGGCACTGGATAACTTTTGCGTTTTAGCGTGGGGCTGAGTTTTTGGTTTTGCTACCCAGTGTTCTCTGTGTAGGGCGGGGCCGGTGCTTGTCACCCTGAGGGACTCCTCGAGCTCCCCAATTATCTGCCTGTTTGCGTTTCTTTGCCGCGAGACACATTAGTTTCCAGTGATTGGCATCACTCATTTCGCGATTAGGCTTGGCGTTTCACCTTGCCGGACTTTGCGATTAACCCTTCGTGGGTACGCCGGGGTGCATCCGATCCCACGATCGTCGTCTCCCCTAAATCACAACAACAACAACTAACATAATCAATGCCTAAATATGCACAGTATGCTAATTTATAACAATATTTATTTATCTTTGAGAAAATTCCTATTTTGAAAGAACAGCATGTTAACATGTATGAATGTGTTTTTGGCTGACCACTGGATGGAATGGACAAGGTCTGAGGATGGGTTGGAATAGAAGATTATCGTAATAGTCTTCCAATAATGAGCATCGAGAATGAAGTATTTAGAGACCTTTAGTTTTTGCAAATCATTGACAAGATTAGCTGACAGAAAATGAATATAAAGGGCGTGTAATGGTAACCGCGTCGTTTCCTTTATGGATAAAATGGAACTAGTGAGAGAGACGGCAGACCCCCCAAAATTTACCGTTATTTCTAAATTGCTTTAATCTTTGAATTAGTTTAATAAAAGTGAACGTTTGTTTCACTTACAATTCTGTGGTATATCATTCATGTAAGGTTTCTTCAATATGTCTTTATATTTGATCGGAAAGGCAGTAACATATACACTTAATATTAGTTAATGTATAACTGAAAAATAAACAAGATATGACCCTGATTATTTAATACATCCCTAATTCTGAACCCTAATATCTTGAGGGCTATTAGAGTCCAGGATGGTGGAAGGGTCGCCAAGGACTGGTGACTGGCACTAATGATGTAATACAATAATAAGATAAAGCAACTGACCTGGAAGAGCCTGTTAGTGAGTGAGGAAGTGACAAAGTTGTCAAACTGCTGGATGGGTTGTGTGGCCAGGCCCCGGAGGAACTGGTCCAGTCTGCCCGGGGTGTAGATGTGTCGCGGGTTGTTGAAGTTGTCGTGCAGCAGCAGCGTTCCTCCGTCCTTCATCCCCTTCTTCCCTACCAGCCTGCCGGAGGACGCAACACATTATTGTAGAATATTACTTTTTTCTAACCAATTATCTGCAACGTCACCAATTTGCATATGCCACGTGGCCCAAGAAAAGTTGTTGAAATTCAGTAACTATGAGAGCAATGGGTACAAAATCTTGGTATATTAGTCATGAAGGGTGTTCCATCTCAGAGGTGTTCACCAGGTCAAGATTTACTTTGATCGTGAGAATATATTTAATGCGAATGAAAAACTCTAAAAAATTCTCATTGCGTTCTCATGAATTTGCTTGTGATTCGATAAGCTTTAGTGAGTGTTGAAGACACAGGAGGCATTACAATGCCTAGAACATAGTGCGAGTAGCAGTACTTAAGGTGGCTTAATGTAACACGTGTAACGCTTCAATACAGTTCGAGCCTACGACTACACTGGGTAAAGGTCAGTGAGGATGCAAAGTGGTAGGAGTAAGTGGTCGCTGAGGTCGCCACAGTTCTGCCACTTTGTGATAATCTGTGGTGCTGGACAGGTCGTCCATCTGGGTGTTAACGAGAGCCATCGATGGCAGTCACCGCTGATACAAAAAGAAGTCTTGGAAGGTCTTTGATACTTTGTGTTAACCTTCAGTAATCATCAACAGGATAAAATATTCTCCACTTATTCCCACGAACGAATGTGATCCTTCACCAATGTTTGAACATTCATAATAGCTGCACGTCGTTCCTACCTGGATGTTTGGTGGTTGGGCACCGTTCCTTCACTCCCTCCGCCTACCCCAGTTCCTTGTCCTACTTCTCCTTCCCAGGTGGTGCTAAAGCCACACTGATCTAGTTCTTTCCAATGATAATTTCTTCTCCTTTTCACGGTCCTTCCTAAGGACTCAGGAATCTCATTTTAAGAAGTAATAGAATGTGACCTCAGAAAAAATAAATTACTAGAACTACTTACAATAAAACGATGCTTTTGGAACCCAGCATACAAGGAGAGGTTGGTCACTCACTGTGTCATGTCCTGCACGAGGCTGGTCACTCACTGTGTCATGTCCTGCACGAGGCTGGTCACTCACTGTGTCATGTCCTGCACGAGGCTGGTCACTCACTGTGTCATGTCCTGCACGAGGCTGGTCACTCACTGTGTCATGTCCTGCACGAGGCTGGTCACTCACTGTGTCATGCCCTGGACGAGGCTGGTCACTCACTGTGTCATGTCCTGGACGAGGCTGGTCACTCACTGTGTCATGTCCTGCACGAGGCTGGTCACTCACTGTGTCATGTCCTGGACGAGGCTGGTTACTCACTGTGTCATGTCCTGCACGAGGCTGGTCACTCACTGTGTCATGTCCTGGACGAGGCTGGTCACTCACTGTGTCATGCCCTGGACGAGGCTGGTCACTCACTGTGTCATGCCCTGGACGAGGCTGGTCACTCACTGTGTCATGCCCTGGACGAGGCTGGTCACTCACTGTGTCATGCCCTGCACGAGGCTGGTCACTCACTGTGTCATGTCCTGCACGAGGCTGGTCACTCACTGTATCATGTCCTGCACGAGGCTGGTCACTCACTGTGTCATGTCCTGCACGAGGCTGGTCACTCACTGTGTCATGTCCTGCCCGAGGCTGGTCACTCACTGTGTCATGTCCTGCACGAGGCTGGTCACTCACTGTGTCATGTCCTGCACGAGGCTGGTCACTCACTGTGTCATGTCCTGCACGAGGCTGGTCACTCACTGTGTCATGTCCTGCACGAGGCTGGTCACTCACTGTGTCATGTCCTGCACGAGGCTGGTCACTCACTGTGTCATGTCCTGCACGAGGTTGGTCACTCACTGTGTCATGTCCTGCACGAGGCTGGTCACTCACTGTGTCATGCCCTGGACGAGGCTGGTCACTCACTGTGTCATGTCCTGGACGAGGCTGGTCACTCACTGTGTCATGTCCTGCACGAGGCTGGTCACTCACTGTGTCATGTCCTGGACGAGGCTGGTCACTCACTGTGTCATGTCCTGCACGAGGCTGGTCACTCACTGTGTCATGTCCTGCACGAGGCTGGTCACTCACTGTGTCATGCCCTGGACGAGGCTGGTCACTCACTGTGTCATGCCCTGGACGAGGCTGGTCACTCACTGTGTCATGCCCTGGACGAGGCTGGTCACTCACTGTGTCATGTCCTGCACGAGGCTGGTCACTCACTGTGTCATGTCCTGCACGAGGCTGGTCACTCACTGTGTCATGTCCTGCACGAGGCTGGTCACTCACTGTGTCATGTCCTGCACGAGGCTGGTCACTCACTGTGTCATGTCCTGCACGAGGCTGGTCACTCACTGTGACATGTCCTGCACGAGGCTGGTCACTCACTGTGTCATGTCCTGCACGAGGCTGGTCACTCACTGTGTCATGTCCTGCACGAGGCTGGTCACTCACTGTGTCATGTCCTGCACGAGGCTGGTCACTCACTGTGTCATGTCCTGCACGAGGCTGGTCACTCACTGTGTCATGTCCTGCACGAGGCTGGTCACTCACTGTGTCATGTCCTGCACGAGGCTGGTCACTCACTGTGTCATGTCCTGCACGAGGCTGGTCACTCACTGTGTCATGTCCTGGACGAGGCTGGTCACTCACTGTGTCATATCCTGGACGAGGCTGGTCACTCACTGTGTCATGTCCTGCACGAGGCTGGTCACTCACTGTGTCATGTCCTGCACGAGGCTGGTCACTCACTGTGTCATGTCCTGCACGAGGCTGGTCACTCACTGTGTCATGTCCTGCACGAGGCTGGTCACTCACTGTGTCATGTCCTGCACGAGGCTGGTCACTCACTGTGTCATGCCCTGGACGAGGCTGGTCACTCACCTTATCATGCCCTGCACGAGGCTGGTCACTCACCTTATCATGCCCTGCACGAGGCTGGTCACTCACTGTGTCATGCCCTGGACGAGGCTGGTCACTCACTGTGTCATGCCCTGCACGAGGCTGGTCACTCACCATATCATGCCCTGCACGAGGCTGGTCACTCACTGTGTCATGTCCTGGACGAGGCTGGTCACTCACTGTGTCATGTCCTGGACGAGGCTGGTCACTCACTGTGTCATGCCCTGCACGAGGCTGGTCACTCACAATATCATGCCCTGCACGAGGTTGGTCACTCACCATATCATGCCCTGCACGAGGTTGGTCACTCACCATATCATGCCCTGGACGAGGCTGGTCACTCACTGTATCATGCCCTGCACGAGGCTGGTCACTCACCATATCATGCCCTGCACGAGGCTGGTCACTCACCATATCATGCCCTGCACGAGGCTGGTTACTCACCATATCATGCCCTGCACGAGGCTGGTTACTCACCATATCATGCCCTGGACGAGGCTGGTCACTCACCATATCATGCCCTGCACGAGGCTGGTTACTCACCATATCATGCCCTGCACGAGGCTGGTTACTCACCATATCATGCCCTGCACGAGGCTGGTCACTCACCTTATCATGCCCTGCACGAGGCTGGTCACTCACCTTATCATGCCCTGCACGAGGCTGGTCACTCACCTTATCATGCCCTGCACGAGGCTGGTCACTCACCTTATCGTGCCCTGCACGAGGCTGGTCACTCACCTTATCATGCCCTGCACGAGGCTGGTCACTCACCTTATCATGCCCTGCACGAGGCTGGTCACTCACCTTATCATGCCCTGCACGAGGCTGGTCACTCACCTTATCATGTCTTGGACGAGGCTGGTCACTCACCTTATCATACCCTGCACGTGGCTGGTTACTCACCTTATCATGCCCTGGACGAGGCTGGTCACTCACCTTATCATGCCCTGCACGAGGCTGTGGCCGAAGCGGAAGGCAGCAGTTGCGAACTCGTTCAGAACAGCTGCGTTAAGACCACTGTCATAGTCCCGAGAGTAACCCTCTCGCTGAGGCAGGAGCCCGTTGGCAGCCATGTAGTCCTTGCCTGCAAGGTCATGCCTTGGTAAGGTCACGGAGGGGCAGGGTAGAGCACACCAGGTCATGCCTGGGTAAGGTCATGGTGGGGCAGGGTAGGGCACACCAGGTCATGCCTGGGTAAGGTCACGGAGGGGCAGGGTAGAGCACACCAGGTCATGCCTGGGTAAGGTCATGGTGGGGCAGGGTAGGGCACACCAGGTCATGCCTGGGTAAGGTCACGGTGGGGCAGGGTAGAGCACACCAGGTCATGCCTGGGTAAGGTCATGGTGGGCAGGGTAGGGCACACCAGGTCATGCCTGGGTAAGGTCACGGAGGGCAGGGTAGGGCACACCAGGTCATGCCTGGGTAAGGTCATGGTGGGGCAGGGTAGGGCACACCAGGTCATGCCTGGGTAAGGTCATGGTGGGGCAGGGTAGGGCACACCAGGTCATGCCTGGGTAAGGTCCACGGTGGGGCAGGGTAGGGCACACAGCTACTACTACTAATCAGCTACAACATCTATTATATTCAGCAGAAACTATCACTTCTAATCAGCAATAATAAGGAACTACTTCTTATACAATCAGTGAACGGAGGACAAGAACCGGATATTGACCTAAGATAATAGGGAGC
>WNGS01161864.1:0-11496 GCA_020271785.1 Procambarus virginalis
AGTCTTGTCCATGAATGGCGGTCCATTGTCCGTCTTGACAACTTCAGGAATGCCAAAGTTTGAAAAGATCTTGTCGAGCTTCGGGATGACCGCCTTTGCAGATGTGGAGTGATGATTTCTACTTCTGGATAACGTGAGTGATCATCAATGATACCATCAAGTACTCTCCAGTTGGTAGCGGTCCACAGAAGTCCATCGATACTTCCATCCAGGTGCAGCAGGTAGTGGTGAAGGTTGTAGAGGGTGTTGGTCTTGAAGTATCCATGCAGCTTGGCAAGGGACACAGGCATCATGCATGTCCTTAGCTTGACGATCAATGCCAGGAAACCACACCTTTTCTCGTAGCAGCTGTTTGGTCCTTACAAGACCTTGGTGTCCTTGATGTGCAAGCTTCAGAGCACTGCTGGAGAACAGCTGGAATAACGAACGAGTACCTCGCAGCACGGTGTCGCGTTGTTGCGTAACACTAATTCTGTCTGGATGCGTTCAAGTGCTTTGAATGCATCTTGGTCAACTCCTGAGGGTGGATGCGTGGAAACTTTTTCTTAGTCAATGCTATCCACTGTTGCTTGCAGGTGGGTCCTCTAGGGTGCAGTACGGATTTCATCAAGAGTGAGAGCCTTAGGGACTGCATCACAGGTTACAGAGTGTACATATTCCTCGGCAACTTGCTGATGCTTGGTGATGGTGAAACTGTTGGCAGGATGTCGACTGATGTAATCAGCGGGATTGCCTGCACCCGGCTTGTATTTCACCGTAAAGTTGTATGGTTGCAGACGAAGAGCCCATCTCTCAATGCGAGCTGGTGGTTTGGACTTTGGATTATTGAAGATGGTCTCCAACGGTTTGTGGTCAGTGACTATCGTGGTAAAGGGTGCACCAAGCAGATACACATTGAAGTGTTCACAGCCCCATACAAGAGCAAGAGCTTCCTTCTCTGTCTGACTGTATCGTTGCTCAACATCTGTGAGAGAACGGCTGGCATAGGCAATTACTACTCTTGAATCTGGTTGACCAGGTTTGTGTTGGGCTAACACAGCACCTAAACCAACAGGACTAGCATCCACCGTTAACTCAGTGTCCATTGATGGATCAAAGTATGCAGCAGTCGCATTTTCTACTAGTGCATCTTTCACAGCATCAAATGCATTTTGCTCGACATCGCTCCAGTACCATGATGCATTTTTCTTCAGGAGCTCACGTAGAGGCTTCGTAATGGTAGCAAAATCTGGAATGAAGCGAGAACAGTAGTTTGCCATTCCCAGAAAACTATGTACTTCAGTGGATGTTGAAGGAGGTGCAGCATTCTTGATATCTGCAACTTTCTTAGGATCTGGAGACAGACCTTTGTCACTAAGTACATGTCCAAAGAATTCAATTTTATGTTGATTGAACTCACACTTTGCTCGGCTTAGCGTCAAATTCTTTTCTCGTAAGCGTTGCAATGTTGCACGAAGAGCTTTGTCGTGTTCAGCTTGGGTACGGCCATAAACAATGATGTCATCAGACATGTTGTCAGCATTAGGTATATCTTGCAATACCTGGCTGATGATGTGCTGGAATACTTCAGCAGCACTGTTAATACCAAAACTCAGGCGCTTGTACCTATACAGACCTCGATGTGTCGTAAACGTTGTGATGAATCGACTCTCATCATCAAGTTCAAGCTGATGATAGCCCTTGTTTAAATCTAACTTGCTGAATACAGTTGCACCATTCAAGCGGTAGATCATATCATCTACAGTGGGTGTAGGATGGCGTTCACGCATTATTGCCTTGTTGGGAACACGCATGTCTACACAAATGCGTATCTCATCTGGATTCTTCGGCTTTGGTGGAGTGACAATTGGGCTTACCCATGGTGTTGGGCCTGTTACCGGTTCAATGATATCTAGTTCTATCAGCCTATCCAGTTCGGCATCGACTTTCTTGCGAGTATGGAATGGTTGTCGGCGATGTGGTTGGGCAACTGGAATTACATCTGGGTTGATATGCAGATGTACCTTGCTATCAGTATAACAACCTATGGATTTAAACCGATCAGAAAATTCAGCAACAATAGCATCAACATTGTTTGCAGATTCCACTGCTACAGCATTAGAAAGCTGAAGTAGCCCCAATTTGGTTGAAGTCTTGTAACTGAGTAAAGACTCCTTTGCATTCCTAACAACATGGAATGTAGTAATGAGCATTGCATTCTTTGACTTAATCTCTGCAGTGAAAGTTCCAATCACTGGTAAGGCTACCTTTGAAGCATAGGCAGTGGCTTTACCATTGTATTTTTCAAGCTTTGGTAACTGTTTTTTAAATTTCTCATAGTGGCACTCAGCAATGGTGTCAATGTTTGATCCAGTGTCAATGAGAATTTTGAGACAAATACCAGCAATGTATACTATAGTCTCTGGGTTGTTTGGAAGATCATTCCATTCTGTGATTGCTTGTACTCCACAAATATAATCACATTCACTGTCATCTGAGACTGGTTGTAATGAAATGTTGTCTTGTATATTATTAACATTCTTGATTTGAGGTGCAATATTGTGTTTGCCACCTCGACTCCTATGACTTGATCCTCGTACATTGCTTTTATTTATTGATTGTGGTTTCTTTAGTGCGGAACGACACATAGCACCAAAATGACCTAGTTTTCTACACTCATAGCACTTCTTACCTTGAGCTGGACAAACATTATCTTGGTGTGGGTAGTCTCCTCCACAATTGTAACATTTATTATTGACAACCTCTGATGTGAGTCGTTGTGACTGCTTGAGTCTTGTTCCATGACTCCAGTTGTGATGTGGTTCTCGGCTCAATTTAATGTTAGGTTTGGCATGATATCTTCTACGATCATAGTGTACTCCCTGAACCTTACATACTTCATGACTGTTAGTAACAGTGGCAGAACCGTTGTTGGCACTGCACTCCATGGCACGAGCATCACGTGCAGCATCTTCCATTCGACGAGCCATATCCAGTATCTTGTTAAGAGAACTTTCATCATCAACAAGTTCTAGAGCTCTTTGACGAAGACGTGTAGATGTGCATGTTTCAATTATTTTCTGTTTGATTTCGTTGTCAACATCAGCAAACTCACAGTGGGCTGCTAAACCCTGCAGACGTGTATGGTATTGATCAACAGTTTCATTAGAGAGTTGTTTCGCTCTCCTGAAATGCATAATTTCCATAGCAGTATTTTGCCTTGGTTTGAAATGCTCAGAAAATTTGGCCTTGGCAGTGTCATAATCTTTAGCAACACCAGTATCTTTCAGTGTATCAAAGATGTCACAAACTCTATCACCTGCATAATGAAGCAGAAAGGCACGCTTTCTTTCAGCACTTTTGATGTCAGAAACTATCAACAAATTTTCAAACCTTTTAAGCCATTTGTCCCACCTCTGTGACAGGTTTGTCTGGTCACAGTCAGGATCAAATGCAGGAAACTGAGGTATATTTGCCATTTTTACTGAATAAATTTAAACTTATCACTTAAAATGTTCCTCAGAATATATAACACTTACTGCACTGTATATGTTATTCAAGAATTCACTGTAATTACTTTAATTTTGCAAAGCACACAAGCATTTTAATGCAAAAGTTCACAACAGTGCACAACACAGCAGCAACTGATTTCTTACCTAGCCCTTGTGTACATGTGTTGTTCCTACTCACAGCAACACAGCAGTTGTTAGCAGTTGGTACAGCAGTTGTCAGCAGTTGGCACAGCAGTAGGCAGCAGTTGGCAGCAGTTGGTACAGCAGTAGGCAGCAGTTGGCAGCAGTTGGTACAGCAGTAGGCAGCAGTTGGCACAGCAGTTGGTTCACAGCGTAAAGAATTTTGTAGCATGAAGCGTCGTTTCGTAACCAAAACATCGGGTTTTGTACACTGCATCAAAGCGTCGTTTCGTACACAGCGTCGCCTCGCAGATTACTCAGTACACAGCTTGAGTCAGCACAACTTGGGGTAGCACACAGCATTGGCCAGCACACAGCAACGGCCAGCACACAGCAACGATCAGCACACAGCAACAGTCAGCACAAATAAGCATGGGGTATGGTGCTCACAGCTTCTCTTTCCTCCTCCGGGCGCGTGAGGCAGCATGCTTCTCCCTTGTGTTTTGTTGAACAAAATACCTGTGTTCCCAGTTCATCCTCGTCGCCAGTGTGGTATCTGTATATAGCCGAGATAGTCTTGGTAGTAAGGTTGATGTAAAGTCATTCCTGGTTACTGACTTTAATACTTATAAACGATTACATGATAGAGTAGCTCCAAGCTTGGCAGGCGTCCTGTGCGCTCTTGTTTACCTCTAGTGGCGTCCAGCCGCCGCACATAGAAAACGGATGGTACCATTTTCTGTGAACATGACAGACTCTATGGACATACCATAGAAAAATGTGGTAAGTCTACACATAAAGGTAACACAGAATCCATCAAACCCAAACAGACTCCTCCTAAGTCCGGTAAGCCTGTAATGAATATTGGTGTTCATGTTAATGATCTCTCTCTCTTTAGCAAGCATCTGTATCCAGGAACTATCACTACCAACGGTTCAGATTCTGAGGGACGTTTTGGACTTAAGATCTTGTGGGACACAGCAGCTCTACAATCAATCGTCTTGAAATCAGCTGTGCCCAACGTCGCCTACACAGGAGAGACTGTATTCATCACTGACCTTACTGCTACTTCTCCTTATCCTCTCGCCAGAGTCCTTGTCCCTTCGTGACCGGTGAAGTCCAAGTGGCCGTCAGGGAAAAGCCTTTTCCCATGTCTGGAGTACAACTTCTCCTGGGCAACGACTTGGCAGAAGACCTGCAACCGACCAACCTGATCGTCAAGGACATATCCCAGTTGGGTAACTCTGTGTTGGATAATCCGATTTTTAAGCATGTTCCAGCAAAGGTTCAAGAGAGTGATGAAGTTTCTCCTCCTGTTATGGTGACCACCCGTGCTCAAGCAGCACGACCGCAGCCAGCTGACTCTACTGCTACCGCTGTCCCCCAAGACCCTTCGAAACTACCCCCAAATATGACCGCTTTGGAGTTCCGTAAGTTACAGAGAGAAGATCTTACCTTGACACCATTATTCTTTCAGGCTGAGACTCAATCCGACAGTATTCCTGGGTTCTTCTTAGAGAACGAGCTACTCTATCGCAGATACAGACCCAGTAAACTGAAGGAGGAGGACGATTGGGCAAACGTTGAACAACTAGTGATTCCTACCAGCCTGCGGCCCACGATTCTACACCTGGCCCACGGCGCTTTGTCACACTACGGGTTTAACAAGACATACCATGGGATTCGTCAAGACTACTACTGGCCAGGTATGGTTAATGATGTAAAGCAATGCCACGTGTGTCAGATGGTAGGTAAACCGAACGTCTCGATTCCCAGAGCACCACTGACACCCATCCAGGTGCCTGAGGAACCTTTCCACAGACTTATTATTGACTGTGTCGGTCCCTTGCCTCGGACCAGTTCCGGCAACGCCTATATCTTAACCATCCTGTGTCCTACCACCAGATTCCCCATAGCAGTTCCAGTGAAAAACATTACGGCTGCTACAGTGGTGAAGAATTTACTGAAGATCTTCACCCAGTATGGATTTCCGAGGGAGATTCAGAGCGACTGTGGCACCAACTTCACCAGTGATCTCTTCAAACGGACTCTGGAGGAGTTCAACATCAAACAGGTACTCTCCAGCCCCTATCATCCTGCTTCACAGGGTTCCCTTAAGCGTAGTCATCAGACTATCAAGGCACTCCTAAAAAGTTTTGTAATGAGACCTCAAAGGATTGGGATGGCAACTTGATCTCATCATCTTGCTCCCTTATTTTCCTGATATCTGCCAAGAAGTGGTCTACGGTGCCAGCTATAGTGCCATCATCCAAAACCAGATGTTGAACTTGCTGGACAAGCTTTCGGTGATTTCTTTTAAGACTAAGCAGAAAAGAAGGGGAGCAAGAGGATCACCTTGCTGAACCCCTTCACATGATCTGATTTTATGTTCACCAAAGAGCAGTTTTGACTCACCACTGTAGCACGATAGTATGAACGGGTAGAGGGGCCGGAAATGGCGATTTACGGCACAAAGTACTGCATCTCTTCTGACCATGTTGAAGGCATTCTTAAAGTCCAGTTTGAGCAGGGCCTTTTCATCAGAAATGTTGGTGATGTATGCTCGTGCTGCATGGGCAGCCGCTTCACAGCCTTGGGGGATTCCAAATCCTAGCTGGATTGGTTTCAGCAATTCAGCCGCTTGCTGGCTGACAACCCTCGTAGCAGCCTTGGCAATCAGGCGTCGGAGAGTGTTGCCAACAGCGATTGGCCTGATTCCCTCGTCCTTCTTTTTGAGAGCACAGAGGGAGGCACCAAAAAAGAGAGGCCTGATGACCTCAGGTATATCACCAGCCAGGCACATGTTAACGAACCTTGTTAGTTCCATAAGAAGATCTTGTGCAGCATCACCAACTGCAGGATTTAACATTTGCTTGATGTGTTGAGGTTTTAACCCTGTAAAGCCTCCTGCTGACCCAGGTGGAAAAGAAAGGGCTGCTTTGTAGACCTCAGATTCACCAACGGTTAATGGGTCTGAAATGGTGTCGGCTGATGGCGGAACGATGTTGTCGCCTTGTCGGGCTCTGGGTGGGTGCTTGCTTTGCAGGGCCCGCGCTGTGGCTGAGTTTCGAGGAGCAATTTTCTCGTCACTGGTGAGGACTCTAATAGCACTTGCGGTATTTCCCTCTTCAATTTTCTTGGTGATTTGTGCTCTTATTTTGTTTGTTTCCGGTATGTTGTTGTTACCATTTCTGCGGTGGGTGTGTTTTGCTCGGAGAGGCAGGCGAACTAGGTTATCCCCCCTTGGGTATTCATTTATCGCCCTCTGGACCGAGGAAGCAAGTGATTTGTCCCTCCTTGGAGGGACGGTGAGGCATACATTGCCAAACAGAAGGACATTATGCCACGCTTGAATGTTTTCCGGGGCATCATTAACCCTTTTCAGAAGATTACAGAGTTTGGCTGCTGCATTTGGGCGGGCTGCTTTTGGGATGTGTGGTAATGTTCTAGCAGACGTCGCTATGATTAATTGGGTGAGGTTTGCAGATGAGATTAGGTTAATGGGAGTCTCTTCCCTAACTGTCAATGGCAGCTGGCCATTGCTTCCCTTTGGAAGCTGGTGGGAACCACTGCATCTTACCTCGTTGAAGGTATGAAAGCGGATGACACCACCGTTGGAATTTATGGCGGTGTTTTTGTTGCATATTCGACAAAAACCTCTTTTAGGAGTAGTTGTCTTTTAGGAGTAGTTGTTGGCACCTAAGGCTTGTGGAGTCCTGCCCGACCGCTGGGACCCCTTCCATTTCAACTCAGTTGGGAGAGTTAAACTGTGCATTGTCCTTTAGAGGGGGCAAACACACTGGGTCATGGCCAAGCAACTGCCAGCAACTGGGTGTGGAGGTGTCAACTGGGTGTGGAGGCATCAACTGGGTGTGGAGAAAGCAGCTGGGTGTGGAGACAGCAACTGGGTGTGGAGCCAGCAACTGGGTGTGGAGCCAGCAACTGGGTGTGGAGCCAGCAACTGGGTGTGGAGCCAGCAACTGGGTGTGGAGCCAGCAACTGGGTGTGGAGCCAGCAACTGGGTGTGGAGCCAGCAACTGGGTGTGGAGCCAGCAACTGGGTGTGGAGCCAGCAACTGGGTGTGGAGGCAGCAACTGGGTGTGGAGTCAGCAACTGGGTGTGGAGTCAGCAACTGGGTGTGGAGCCAGCAACTGGGTGTGGAGGCATCAACTGGGTGTGGAGTCAGCAACTGGGTGTGGAGCCAGCAACTGGGTGTGGAGGCATCAACTGGGTGTGGAGGCATCAACTGGGTGTGGAGGCATCAACTGGGTGTGGAGGCATCAACTGGGTGTGGAGGCATCAACTGGGTGTGGAGCCAGCAACTGGGTGTGGAGGCATCAACTGGGTGTGGAGCCAGCAACTGGGTGTGGAGGCATCAACTGGGTGTGGAGCCAGCAACTGGGTGTGGAGCCAGCAACTGGGTGTGGAGCCAGCAACTGGGTGTGGAGCCAGCAACTGGGTGTGGAGGCATCAACTGGGTGTGGAGGCATCAACTGGGTGTGGAGGCATCAACTGGGTGTGGAGGCATCAACTGGGTGTGGAGCCAGCAACTGGGTGTGGAGGCATCAACTGGGTGTGGAGCCAGCAACTGGGTGTGGAGCCAGCAACTGGGTGTGGAGGCATCAACTGGGTGTGGAGGCCGCGGCTGGGTGTGGAGGCCGCGGCTGGGTGTGGAGGCCGCGGCTGGGTGTGGAGGCCGCGGCTGGGTGTGGAGGCCGCGGCTGGGTGTGGAGGCCGCGGCTGGGTGTGGAGGCCGGTGGGGCGAGGGTCAGCTCAGGTAGTGAGGTGCGGGGGGGGGGATGGGGTCGGTTTGGGGGGAGGCGTAGTATCGAGTGGGCTATACACATGACACACAATATACATTCATATATATGTACACCAGGGTATGTATGACACTGAGAATATGGGGTTGGCACTGTGTTATATGTATGACACTATAAACTGGGGTTGACACTTTGTGGTGTATATGGCACTGAGTATCGGAGTTGGCACTTTGAGATGTATATATCACTATGGCACTATATATACATGGTATTCACTTTGTATGTCGGGGCCGCCAAGTATACACTAAACAGACACAAATTGTTCACTATCATTCACTGAGCCCACGAGGGAGGTGGTGAGGAGGGGTGGTGGTGAGGGGAGATGCGGCCACTACCAGCCTCCTCCGCCTGACCGGTGAGCGGGTGTTCTTAGTGACGCCTTACTCTAAGGTTCACTTTCCCTCACGCGCCTCCCACCGCCCCCGCCCTTCCCCATCCCGCCCCGGCCGTTAAGGTGGTAGGCCTCCCTCACTGGCACTGTTGCTGGTGAGTTCAAGCTTGGCAAGCCGGAGAAAATTGTAATATATAATATATATATATAATATAATATATAATATATAATTGTAATATATAATATATATATATATATATATATATATATATATATATCACTAAGAACTCTAATTGACCCGGCCAGGATTTGAACCCATGCCGTTCCGGATCCCCCCCCAAAACGTACACAGTACCGTGACCACCGCACCAATAACCGTCTTGGTTTTATATATATTTTTTTTTATATATACAAGAGTTGTTACATTCTTGTACAGCCACTAGTACGCATAGCGTTTCGGGCAGGTCCCTGGAATACGATCCCCGCCGCGAAGAATCGTTGTTACAACCAAGTACACATTTTACTGTTGCCTTAAACAGAGGCTACAGTTAAGGAATTGCGCCCAGTAAATCCTCCCCGGCCAGGATACGAACCCATGACATAGCGCTCGCGGAACGCCAGGCGAGTGTCTTACCACTACACCACGGAGACTAAATATGTGCAAATATTCCCACAACGGAGCCCAATGTCCCAATGTGGCACCCTCCCAAAGACAGTATCAATCAACGTCCCACATCAGCAGTCGGTGAAAACTCCAACAGTTGCATTTCGACTGAGAACCTACTAGAAACCATCAAAACGACATCGGTTGCAGTGCATTTCCAAAGCTGCTTGCTCCCAAGCAGCAGTCAAACTATCCAGCCTCTTGAAAAAGGTTAATGACTCTCCCGGAACCATCCAAGCATGGCACAACCTTCTCCTGTTTGGTAACATATGCCTAGCTGTCCCTGCAAGGAGAGACAAATCACTAGCTTCCTCAGTCATTAGGGTTGTAAATAATATTCCTACAGAGGACAACCAGGCACCTCTCCCCATCCATGCCAAAAACACCCACCACAGAAATGGTACTAAAAACAGAACCGAGGTATCCAAAATCAGAGCAACAGTCACAAGAAATTAGAAGAAGGGAACATAATAGGGGCGATCAGCGTCATCACCAGCGAGGAAACAGTTGCCACCAGAGACGCCGATACAGCACAAGCCCTGAGAGAAAAACACCCACCCAGAGCCCCACGTGGCGACAGTGTTCCATTAGTTGGTGTCATCAGAGCAGAACCCGTGTGTGTGTGTGGTCGAATCTGTGGTGTTTAAACCAGCTTTATCCTTCCCACCAGGATCAGCAGGCGGGTTCACAGCACTAACACCCAACCACATCAAACAAGTGTGGAATTCAAACAAATTCAGCAAGCCGTTGAGTCGTTTCGCCAGTCTGTACGTGGGTGTGGGTATCTGGCTGATGATTGGCCGAAGTGGGTTTCCAGGCTTATGTGTCTTGACATTTCCATACGCATATCCAGGTTTATATTCCCCAATAATCTTTGGCAGGTGGAGTCCGGATTTCTTGGCGTTCACAGTTTCGATCAATTTGTTGACCTTTGCTTTCAATTCGGCTGTAGTGTCCTTCGTTGCCCTTTGGAATTTAGTTTGGTCAGAGAGTATGAGGTTCATTTTCGCCAGATATTCGGTCATATTTAATAATATATGTCTACAGGAAAGACTGCTACCAAAATATACTAATATATATATGTATATATATATATATATATATATATATATATATATATATATATATATGTATGTATGTATGTATATATATATATATATATATATATATATATATATATATATATATATATATTATCAAGAGCAAAAATTTATTAATTAAACACATGGACAGATGGTGCTGCTCCCCTTTCACTTAAGTCTCCCAGACCTGATACTTGTTGGGACACCATCATTCTGAACGAGTTGATGACCAACTTATACTGAACAGTCCTGGCTCGTTCGCTCTGTGGTTGACCATGCCTGACCACCACCAGCCAGGCTTCCTGTACATCGGTGTCTGTGCAGTTCCCAGAGTGCTACCAATACATTTTGAGTCACTGAGACTATGTCCATTTTGCATTTTTAAACTATGAATAAGATTCTCAAACTAATGAGATATATTATTATATGTTAACCTGACACCTGTCGGCAGCTGCGCCTGCGTACCCTGGACCAGGAGAGTGCCCGGACGGCCTGCAGTGTGTGCCGCTGGTGACCTGCGCTCCCTGCTACCACCAGGTGGAGAACCAGCCCCAGCTCTCCTGCTCCATCTACGGTGGTGCTGTTGGCGTCTGCTGCCCCGGACAACCCAATAACAGTACGTGTTTATGTCTGCAGGCTCTCTGCTGTTCCTTCTTCTAGTGTACTGTGTTCTGCGGGAGTCTGCTGCCCCGAACAACCCAACAAAAGTCCAGTAGATGCTTGTCTTCATGGTTCAAGCTTCATGTTTCATTTTCTCATGCCTGTGTATTTCTGCTATGTATATATGTACATATTATCGGTGCGCACGCGTGCGTACGCGAGCGAGGGTGTCAGTCGTAATATAATTTTCTTATCTTTACTTATGCTATCAGCAAATATGTATAATTTATGCACCTATGAGTATAATTGATTAGCATTTGCATATTGTGTGTGTGTGCTGGTTCTTGTAAAACTGCAAGTATTTGTACTGAATTGCAATAACAGT
>WNGS01161865.1:0-17691 GCA_020271785.1 Procambarus virginalis
GTGCCTGTGTTAGTGTGTCCTGTGTTAGAGCGCCCTGTGTTAGTGTGCCCTGTGTTAGTGTGCCCTGGTTAGTGTGTCCTGTGTTAGTGTGCCCTGTGTTAGTGTGCCCCTGTGGTAGTGTGTCCTGTGTTAGGTGTGTCCTGTGTTAGAGCGCCCTTTGTTGTGTGTCCTGTGTTAGTGTGTCCTGTGTTAGAGCGCTCTGTGTTAGTGTGCCCTGTGTTAGTGTGTCCTGTGTTAGAGCGCCCTGTGTTAGTGTGCCCTGTGTTAGTGTGCCCTGTGTTAGTGTGTTCTGTGTTAGTGTGCCCTGTGTTAGTGTGCCCTCTGTTAGTGTGCCCTGTGTTAGTGTGGCCTGTGTTAGAGCGCCCTGTATTAGTGTGCCCTGTGTTAGTGTGGCCTGTGTTAGAGCGCCCTGTGTTAGTGCGCCCTGTGTTAGTGTGCCCTGTGTTTGTGTGCCCTGTGTTAGTGTGCCCTGTGTTAGTGTGCCCTGTGTTAGTGTGCCCTGTGTTAGAGCGCCCTGTGTTAGTGTGCTCTGTGTTAGAGCGCCTGTGTTAGTGCGCCCTGTGTTTGTGTGCCCTGTGTTAGTGTGCCCTCTGTTAGTGTGCCCTGTGTTAGTGTGCCCTGTGTTAGTGTGCCCTGTGTTAGTGTGCCCTGTGTTAGTGCGCCCTGTGTTAGTGTGTCCTGTGTTAGTACGCCGTGTGTTAGTGTGCCCTGTGTTAGTGCGCCCTGTGTTAGAGCGCCCTGTGTTAGTGTGCCCTGTGTTAGTGTGCCCTGTGTTAGAGCGCCCTGAGTTAGTGTGCCCTGTGTTAGTGTGCCTTGTGTTAGTGCGCCCTGTGTTAGAACGCCCTGTGTTAGTGTGCCCTGTGTTAGTGTGCCCTGTGTTAGAGCGCCCTGTGTTAGTGTGCCCTGTGTTAGTGTGTTCTGTGTTAGTGTGCCCTGTGTTAGTGTGCCCTGTGTTAGAGCGCCCTGTGTTAGTGTGCCTTGTGTTAGTGTGCCCTGTGTTAGTGTGTTCTGTGTTAGTGTGCCCTGTGTTAGTGTGCCCTGTGTTAGAGCGCCCTGTATTAGTGTGCCCTGTGTTAGTGTGTCCTGTGTTAGTGTGCCTTGTACTCACCTAGTTGTGCTTGCGGGGGTTGAGCTCTGGCTCTTTGGTCCCGCCTCACAGGGCAGTGCGCCCTGTGTTAGTGTGTCCTGTGGTAGTGTGCCCTGTGTTAGTGTGCCCTCTGTTAGTGCGCCCTGTGTTAGAGCGCCCTGTGTTAGAGCGCCCTGTGTTAGGGTGCCCTGTGTTAGTGTGCCCTGTGTTAGTGTGCCCTGTACTCACCTAGTTGTGCTTGCGGGGGTTGAGCTCTGGCTCTTTGGTCCCGCCTCACAGGGCAGTGCGCCCTGTGTTTAGTGTGTCCTTGTTAGTGTGCCCTGTGTTAGTGTGCCCTCTGTTAGTGCGCCCTGTGTTAGAGCGCCCTGTGTTAGAGCGCCCTGTGTTAGTGTGCCCTGTGTTAGTGTGCCCTGTGTTAGTGTGCCCTGTACTCACCTAGTGTGCTTGCGGGGGTTGAGCTCTGGCTCTTGGTCCCGCCTCACAGGGCAGTGCGCCCTGTGTTAGAGCGCCCTGTGTTAGTGTGCCCTGTGTTAGTGTGCCCTGTGTTAGTGTGCCTGTGTTAGTGTGCCCTGTGTTAGTGTGTTCTGTGTTAGTGTGCCCTGTGTTAGTGTGCCCTGTGTTAGTGTGCCCTGTGTTAGTGTGTTCTGTGTTAGTGTGCCCTGTGTTAGTGTGCCCTGTGTTAGTGTGCCTCTGTGTTAGTGTGCCCTGTGTTAGTGTGCCTGTGTTAGTGTGCCCTGTGTTAGTGCGCCCATGTGTTAGTGTGCCCTGTGTTAGTGTGCCCTGTGTTAGTGTGCCCTGTGTTAGTGTGCTCTGTGTTAGTGTGCCCTGTGATAGTGTGCCCTGTGTTAGAGCGCCCTGTGTTAGTGTGCTCTGTGTTAGTGTGCCCTGTGTTAGAGCGCCCTGTGTTAGCGTGCCCTGTGTTAGTGTGCTCTGTGTTAGTGTGCCCTGTGTTAGTGTGCCCTGTGTTAGTGTGCCCTGTGTTAGTGCGCCCTGTGTTAGTGTGCCCTGTGTTAGTGTGTTCTGTGTTAGTGTGCCCTGTGTCAGTGTGCCCTGTGTTAGTGTGCCCTCTGTTAGTGTGCCCTGTGTTAGTGCGCCCTGTGTTAGTGTGCCCTGTGTTAGTGTGCCCTGTGTTAGTGTGTCTGTGTAGTGTGCCCTGTTAGTGTGCCCTGTGTTAGTGTGCCCTGTGTTAGTGTGCCTGTGTTAGTGCGCCCTGTGTTAGTGTGCCCTGTGTTAGTGCGCCCTGTGTTAGTGCGCCCTGTGTTAGAGCGCCCTGTGTTAGTTGACCTGTGTTAGTGTGCCCTGTGTTCGTGTGCCCTGTGTTAGTGTGCCCTGTGTTAGTGTGCCCTTGTGTTAGTGCGCCCTGTGTTAGTGTGCCCTGTGTTAGTGTGCCCTGTGTTAGTGTGTTCCTTGTTAGTGTGCCCTGTGTTAGTGTGCCCTGTGTTAGTGCCCTGTGTTAGTGTGTCCTGTGTTAGTGCGCCCTGTGTTAGTGTGCCCTGTGTTAGTGCGCCCTGTGTTAGTGCGCCCTGTGTTAGGCGCTCTGTGTTAGTGTGCCCTGTGTTAGTGTGCCCTGTGTTAGTGTGCCCTGTGTTAGTGTGTTCTGTGTTAGTGTGGCCCTGTGTTAGTGTGCCCTGTGTTAGTGTGCCCTGTGTTAGTGTGCCCTGTGTTAGTGTGCCTTGTGTTAGTGTGCCCTGTGTTAGTGTGCCCTGTGTTAGTGTGCCCTTGTTAGTGTGCCCTGTGTTAGTGCGCCCTGTGTTAGTGTGCCCTGTGTTAGTGCGCCCTGTGTTAGAGCGCCCTGTGTTAGTGTGCCCTGTGTTAGTGTGCCCTGTGTTAGTGTGCCCTGTGTTAGTGTGCCCTGTGTTAGTGTGCCCTGTGTTAGAGCGCCATGACATTACCCTATACGCTCTATATCAATAAGTACATATATTTTACCCAACCCGTCCTCCTCTTTAGATAGTACCTATTGTGACTATCGTCAACAGTCACGAATTTGTACGTTCTTAGCTTACAGATATATAGTTCTTATATAGTATAGTATAGACTTATAGTATAGTATAGACTGTAGTATAGACTTATAGTTCCCTTACGTTTAGGGACTAGCAAAGGAATTCTTTAAAATAAAAGAAGCGAAGAAACTAACATTAAATATCCCAAGGCCTTGTATAGTACACAGGCGCACTATACTAGTGCCTCAGATATCGTGTACTAGGCCCAGGGAGGTTAGGTTAGGGTAGTGTGTCAAACCAACATAAGTAAACAATAGTTTGACTGTTTGTCCGACTCAATAGTTCATATTTCTACTTTCTAATATCGTGGTAAGTAGGTATATGTACTATGCTGATCATAGGTACGGTTTGTACTCCCTCAAGAGCACCAGGAGAAGGAGGAGGAGGAGGGGCTGTTTGACACTGGTGGCTTTTGTTAGTTGGTGGTCGTCTTGGGTGGCTTTTGTTAGTTGGTGGTCGTCTTGGGTGGCTTTGTTAGTTGGTGGTCGTCTTGGGTGGCTTTTGTTAGTTGGTGGTCGTCTTGGGTGGCTTTTGTTAGTTGGTGGTCGTCTTGGGTGGCTTTTGTAAGTCGGTGGTCGTCTTGGTGGCTTTTGTAAGTCGGTGGTCGTCTTGGGTGGCTTTTGTTAGTTGGTGGTCGTCTTGGGTGCTTTTGTTAGTTGGTGTCGTCTTGGGTGGCTTTTTGTTAGTTGGTGGTCGTCTTGGGTGGCTTTGTTTAGTTGTGGTCGTCTTGGGTGGCTTTTGTTAGTTGGTGGTCGTCTTGGGTGGCTTTTGAAGTCGGTGGTCGTCTTGGGTGGTTTTGTTAGTCGGTGGTCGTCTTGGTGGCTTTTGTTAGTCGGGGTCGTCTTGGGTGGCTTTTGTTAGTTGGTGGTCGTCTTGGGTGGCTTGTTAGTTGGTGGTCGTCTTGGTGGCTTTTGTTAGTCGGGGTCGTCTTGGGTGGCTTTTGTTAGTCGGGGTCGTCACAACACACAACACAACACAACACCTAACACACAACACCTAACACACACACACACCACACAACAGAACACCTAACACACAACACCTAACACACAACACACAACACACACCACACAACACAAACCTAACACACAATACCTAACACACAACACCTAACACACACACCACACAACACAACACCCAACACACACCACACACACAACACTAACCACACAACACCTAACACACAACACACACACCACACAACACCTAACACACACACCTAACACACACACACCCCACAACACAACCACCTACACACACACCACACAACACAACACAACACAACACAACACCTAACACACAAAACACCTAACACACACAACACAACATTACAGAACCTCCAGGCAACATTCCAGCCCCGTAAAAACTGCCTGTATCGCCTCTCAGAGTCCAGCAACAATTTTGGAAATAAAAAATTGCTTTAACTCCCCTGAATTTTTAGTGGCATGCCGTGAAAACATTTAAATTTTTAACAGTAGGGGACCAAAGGGCTGGCTGCATATTTCACCTGAACAAACTGCTTCCTGCCATGACAAAAGCTTCTCCCAGCTCACGCAATTTCCATATAAGTTTCAGTCTCATGGTAGCTTTTTATTAATTTCCGAGGGGCTAGCGGAACATAAGCGAGTCAATTATTCACAAAAATTGAGGCTTGTAAAACTGGTGTAAAATGTCCGGCATTGTAAAAGTGGTTAAGGAAAATGTCGTGTGGTTAAATGTTGTAAAATAATGTTTACAGGTGTGTGGAAATGTCATATGTGCTTGTGATGGGGAAGCTATCGGGGTGAAATGTGACCCCTACTTGGGGTCAAGGGGGAGAGGCGTCACTCCTGCTGACCCCTGACCTCAGAGGGGGTCACTCCTGCTGACCCCTGACCTCAGAGGGGGTCACTCCTGCTGACCCCTGACCTCAGAGGGGGTCACTCCTGCTGACCCCTGACCTCAGAGGGGGTCACTCCTGCTGACCCCTGACCTCAGAGGGGGTCACTCCTGCTGACCCCTGACCTCAGAGGGGGTCACTCCTGCTGACCCCTGACCTCAGAGGGGATCACCCCTGCTGACCCCTGACCTCAGAGGGGGTCACTCCTGCTGACCCCTGACCTCAGAGGAGGTCACTCCTGCTGACCCCTGACCTCAGAGGAGGTCACTCCTGCTGACCCCTGACCTCAGAGGGGGTCACTCCTGCTGACCCCTGACCTCAGAGGGGGTCACTCCTGCTGACCACTGACCTCAGAGGGGGTCACTCCTGCTGACCCCTGACCTCAGAGGGGATCACCCCTGCTGACCACTGACCTCAGAGGGGGTCACTCCTGCTGACCCCTGACCTCAGAGGAGGTCACTCCTGCTGACCATTGACCTCAGAGGGGGTCACTCCTGCTGACCCCTGACCTCAGATGGGGGTCACTCCTGCTGACCACTGACCTCAGAGGAGGTCATTCCTGCTGACCCCTGACCTCAGAGGGGGTCACTCCTGCTGACCACTGACCTCAGAGGGGGTCACTCCTGCTGACCACTGACCTCAGAGGGGGTCACTCCTGCTGACCACTGACCTCAGAGGGGGTCACTCCTGCTGACCCCTGACCTCAGAGGAGGTCACTCCTGCTGACCACTGACCTCAGAGGGGGTCACTCCTGCTGATCACTGACCTCAGAGGGGGTCACTCCTGCTGACCCCTGACCTCAGAGTAGGTCACTCCTGCTGACCACTGACCTCAGAGGGGGTCACTCCTGCTGACCACTGACCTCAGAGGGGATCACTCCTGCTGACCCCCTGACCTCAGAGGGGGTCACTCCTGCTGACCCCTGACCTCAGAGGGGACCACTCCTGCTGACCCCTGACCTCAGAGGAGGTCACTCCTGCTGACCCCTGACCTCAGAGGAGGTCACTCCTGCTGACCCCTGACCTCAGAGGAGGTCACTCCTGCTGACCCCTGACCTCAGAGGGGATCACTCCTGCTGACCCCTGACCTCAGAGGAGGTCACTCCTGCTGACCCCTGACCTCAGAGGAGGTCACTCCTGCTGACCTCCATTATATAATTTATAATAATCTGCTTTATTTGTGATATAATTCTCAAATGTTTCTAATTTGTATACAAATTCCTCAAGTGTATCCACATGTTATCATACTGACATGTTATCATACTAACATGTTATCATACTAACACGTTATCATACTAATATGTTATCATACTAACATGTTATCATACTAACATGTTATCATACTAATATGTTATCATACTGACATGTTATCATACTGACATGTTATCATACTAACATGTTATCACACTATTATGTTATCATACTGACATGTTATCATACTAACATGTTATCATACTAACATGTTACCATACTGACATGTTATCATACTGACATGTTATCATACTAACATGTTATCATACTGACATGTTATGATGCTAACATGTTATCATACTAACATGTTATCATTCTAACATGTTATCATTCTAACATGTTATCATACTAATATGTTATCATACTGACATGTTATCATACTAACATGTTATCATACTGACATGTTATCATACTAACATGTTATCATACTGACATGTTATCATGCTGAAATGTTATCATGCTGAAATGGTATCATACTAACATGTTATCATACTAACATGTTATCATACTGATATGTTATCATGCTGAAATGTTATCATACTGACATGTTATCATACTAACATGTTATCATACTGATATGTTATCTTGCTGAAATGTTATTATACTGACATGTTATCATACTGACATGTTATCATACTAACATGTTATCATACTGATATGTTATCATAGTGACATGTTATCATACTGACATGTTATCATACTAACATGTTATCATGCTGAAATGTTATCATACTGACATGTTATCATACTGACATGTTATCATACTGATATTTTATCATGCTGAAATGTTATCATACTGACATGTTATCATACTGACATGTTATCATACTGACATGTTATCATACTGATATTTTATCATGCTGAAATGTTATCATACTGACATGTTATCATACTGACATGTTATCATACTGACATGTTATCATACTGACATGTTATCATACTGACATGTTATCATACTGACATGTTATCATACTGATATTTTATCATGCTGAAATGTTATCATACTGACATGTTATCATACTGACATGTTATCATACTGACATGTTATCATACTGACATGTTATCATACTGACATGTTATCATACGTGTGCCAAATTTCCCAGCAGGTAATTCATTAAATTTAATTTATGTTATTGAGTGGAGTGTTTTAGAAAAACGTGGAATGTATATAGATTGTTCTCTTGGGGGTCACATATCTTGATGTGAGGTGACATGAGGTGAAGTGACATGATGTGAGGTGACATGATGTAAGATGACATGATGTGAGGACATGTTGTAAGGTGACATGTGAGTTGACATGAGGTGAGGTGACATGATGTGAGGTGACATGATGTGAGGACATGATGTGAGGTGACATGTGAGTTGACATGAGGTGAGGTGACATGATGTAAGGTGACACGATATGAGGTGACATGATGTGAGGTGACACGATATGAGGTGACATGATGTGAGGTGACATGTGAGTTGACATGAGGTGAGGTGACATGTGAGGTGACATGATGTGAGGTGACATGATGTAAGGTGACACGATATGAGGTGACATGATGTGAGGTGACATGATGTGAGGTGACATGAGAGGTGACGTGATGTAAGGTGACATGATGTGAGGTGACATGATGTAAGGTGACATGATGTGAGGTGACATGATGTAAGGTGACATGATGTGAGGTGACATGATGTGAGGTGACATGTGAGGTGACATGTGAGGTGACTTGGTGCCTAACAACCAGACCCAAGCCTCCACCAGGTGCCTCACTAGTATACTCATCACTCATCTTCAAGACATGACCACCAGTCTCCACCACCCGCCATCATCTCTCAGGTCTATTACTTACTATTATTCACATGGTTAAGACATGATTTAGTCTATTAGTTATAATATACCCTCACCATTCGACCTGTCTTCTGGCAAAGAACGTCGCTTTTCGGCCGTATGCATCACATACGGCCAACAATCGTCGTACTTGAAAATGGAAGCGACTGGCGGGAGTGACGTACTGTCCCGTTTTCTGTTTTGGGTCCTCTGGTAGGTTAGGAGAGACCACTTTAAATTGCACGTTATCTGGACGTTGGGGGGAACCTTTGGAGGACGGACTCATATATGTAGTCATCATATGTATCCTGTATCCTGTATCCTGTATCGGCAGGTCAATTTGTTCGCAATAGAAGGCAAGACGCTAGCAGCTAGTCTCACTAAACCATTCAGTGTGGGAAGACAGAGTGACGTGAGAATGATTCCAGTGACGAGAGGCAGTGTCAGGTGAAGATGGAGTCCCCCGTCGATTGAGCTACAACGAAATAATTCCGAAACCTTTACGCAGAGGTTCGGTTACCATCCCTACACACACACACACACACGCCTCACCGACATGCTCTCAGAGCGGGGCGAGGCTACCCAGGAAAAACTAGGTATTTGTACATGATTGCATCACTTTGAAGATCACATCTCATATGTCGGGATGCTGGCGTGAGCTGCAATATTCCTGCTCCATGTATTCCTGCAATATTTTCACTGAAATCAATCCTGGAATATTCCCCTCTGGCGACATTCCCAGGTGGGGGGTGTCCTTGCTGGGGCCTGGTGGTAATATTGGTTATATTGGTTATGGGTTAGAGCGTGGGACGTCTTATAGCCATATTGGTTATGTGTTAGTCTACAGCCATATTGGTTATGTGTCAGTCTACAGCCATATTGGTTATGTGTCAGTCTACAGCCATATTGGTTATGTGTCAGTCTACAGCCATATTGGTTATGTGTCAGCCAACAGCCATATTGGTTATGTGTCAGTCTACAGCCATATTGGTTCTGTGTTAGTCTACAGCCATATTGGTTATGTGTCAGTCTACAGCCATATAGGTTATGGTCAGTCTACAGCCATATTGGTTATGTGTCAGTCTACAGCCATATTGGTTATGCATCAGCCAACAGCCATATTGGTTATGTGTCAGTCTACAGCCATATTGGTTATGTGTCAGTCTACAGCCATATTGGTTATGTGTCAGTCTACAGCCATATTGGTTATGTGTCAGTCTACAGCCATATTGGTTATGTGTCAGCCAACAGCCATATTGGTTATGTGTCAGTCTACAGCCATATTGGTTATGTGTCAGCCAACAGCCATATTGGTTATGTGTCAGTCTACAGCCATATTGGTTATGTGTCAGCCAACAGCCATATTGGTTATGTGTCAGTCTACAGCCATATTGGTTATGTGTCAGCCAACAACCATATTGGTTATGTGTCAGCCAACAGCCATATTGGTTATGTGTCAGCCAACAGCCATATTGGTTATGTGTCAGCCAACCGCCATATTGGTTATGTGTCAGCCAACAGCCATATTGGTTATGTGTCAGTCTACAGCCATATTGGTTATGTGTCAGCCAACAGCCATATTGGTTATGTGTCAGTCTACAGCCATATTGGTTATGCATCAGTCTACATCCATATTGGTTATGTGTCAGCCAACAGCCATATTGGTTATGTGTCAGTCTACAGCTATATTGGTTATGTGTCAGTCTACAGCCATATTGGTTATGTGTCAGTCTACAGCCATATTGGTTATGGTCAGTCTACAGCCATATTGGTTATGCATCAGCCAACAGCCATATTGGTTATGCATCAGTCAACAGCCATATTGGTTATGTGTCAGTCTACAGCCATATTGGTTATGCATCAGCCTACAGCCATATTGGTTATGTGTCAGTCTACAGCCATATTGGTTATGTGTCAGTCTACAGCCATATTGGTTATGTGTCAGTCTACAGCCATATTGGTTATGCATCAGCCTACAGCCATATTGGTTATGTGTCAGTCTACAGCCATATTGGTTATGTGTCAGTCTACAGCCATATTGGTTATGTGTCAGTCTACAGCCATATTGGTTATGTGTCAGCCAACAGCCATATTGGTTATGCATCAGCCAACAGCCATATTGGTTATGTGTCAGTCTACAGCCATATTGGTTATGTGTCAGTCTACAGCCATATTGGTTATGTGTCAGTCTACAGCCATATTGGTTATGCATCAGCCTACAGCCATATTGGTTATGCATCAGCCTACATCCATATTGGTTATGCATCAGCCAACAGCCATATTGGTTATGCATCAGCCTACAGCCATATTGGTTATGCATCACCCTACAGCCATATTGGTTATGCATCAGCCTACAGCCATATTGGTTATGCATCAGCCTACAGCCATATTGGTTATGCATCAGCCTACAGCCATATTGGTTATGCATCAGACTACAGCCATATTGGTTATGCATCAGCCTACAGCCATATTGGTTATGCATCAGTCTACAGCCATATTGGTTATGCATCAGCCTACAGCCATATTGGTTATGCATCAGCCTACAGCCATATTGCTTATGCATCAGCCTACAGCCATATTGGTTATGCATCAGCCTACAGCCATATTGGTTATGCATCAGCCTACAGCCATATTGGTTATGCATCAGTCTACAGCCATATTGGTTATGCATCAGCCTACAGCCATATTGGTTATGCATCAGCCTACAGCCATATTGGTTATGCATCAGCCTACAGCCATATTGGTTATGCATAAGCCTACAGCCATATAATCCACCGAAACATTGTCGAAACTCTTGGGAAATATTTCGAAATAATGACAGATTTCGACAAGTGTCGAAATCTGTCTGTGAAATCTGTGACTAATATATTAAGAACAATACAAACATGTAGAACAGGTTGGGCACTCACCCCAGGAAAGAATATATATATAATGTCGCCTTTATCTTCACCCTCTGGGGAATATTGGATGCTGAAAAGCTCTTCAACTCGCCATGAAAATGCAGTTTTTTTCTAGCTGTTAGCTCTGGTAGTGTGGTCGACAGCTGGTCGTGGTCTGGTCGGTTGAGTGTTGCGCTCTGGTAGAAATATGGTGGTCTTGGTTGACTGGTAGGGGGGGGGGACTGGTGTGATACGGTGATGGTATAACACTAACCTGGTCGACGACACCAATCTGGTCGGCACCCAACCTGGTCGACGCCACCAAGCTGGTCGACCACACTTGGACCAACCATACACAAGACACTAACTCTGTCATTCTGGTAAATTCAGATCATAAAAAGTTACAACTTGTCACTGTTTTATTTATCATAGAGACACTGCACAGTTGCTACACTGCACCGTTGGTACACTGCACAGTTGGAACACTGCACAGTTGGTACACTTTACAGTTGGTACACTGCACAGTTGGTACACTGCACAGTTGGTACACTGCACAGTTGCTACACTGCACCGTTGGTACACTGCACAGTTGGAACACTGCACAGTTGGTACACTTTACAGTTGGTACACTGCACAGTTGGTACACTGCACAGTTGGTACACTGCACAGTTGGAACACTGCACAGTTGGTACACTGCACAGTTGGTACACTGCACAGTTGGTACACTGCACAGTTGGAACACTGTACAGTTGGTACACTGCACAGTTGGTACACTGCACAGTTGGTACACTGCACCGTTGGTACACTGCACAGATGGAACACTGCACAGTTGGTACACTGCACAGTTGGTACACTGCACAGTTGGTACACTGCACAGTTGGTACACTGCACCGTTGGTACACTGCACAGTTGGAACACTGCACAGTTGGTACACTGCACAGTTGGTACACTGCACAGTTGGTACACTGCACAGTTGGTACACTGTACAGTTGGTACACTGCACAGTTGGTACACTACACAGTTGGTACACTGCACAGTTGGTACACTGAACAGTTGGAACACTGTACAGTTGGTACACTGCACAGTTGGTACACTGAACTGTTGGTACACTGTACAGTTGGTACACTGCACAGTTGGTACACTGCACAGTTGGTACACTGTACAGTTGGTACACTGTACAGATGGTACTGTCACGGGGGGTGGGCCAGGGCTCCGCTAGCACTCGGCTGTTAGGGGCTCAAAGGCACAATACTCAGCCCCTCCGACTCCCGGGATTCACCAGTCTCTCCTCGGTCCCACAGGAGAGGACCAGCAATGCCCACCTCCGCAGGTCTTTGCTCCCAACACTAAAGGGGGGTGCCACTGATTCACCTTGGGAGCCCTTCAGTCAAACACGGGGAAACTGCTGTTAACAGTTCCGGCCTAGACCCGTGGAGGAGTGAAGGAAGACTCAGGCTTACCTTATAACAATAACCTCCCTGAGCCTTGCCTGCCAGACAAAAAGGTTGCAGGAACTCCTTTCCCGCCTGTCTTCTCTATCTTCTTCTTAACAAGGTCGCCAGCTGGGTGCACCCCAGCGATGCAGCTCAGTGGGTGTATTATATATTGTTCGTTGCCAGAATGTTGCTACTCCCATAGATCTGCTACTGAACTGTCGGCCCAGGGTACTCTCCCATGAAGGTCTATGTGGCTTTACCTCTCTCCAGCCACTAGTTACTAGTTGCCACCATTCAGGCACTGATACTGATCGGATGGCTAAGGGTACACTTTTATGTAAGTCTGTGCTGTTTTACCACTCTCCAGGCAATAAGAACTTCTATAGAGAACGTGGTGTTCCATAGGTGGTGCTATGATAACATTCGTGTATGCTCATAGAGAAAATATATAATGGAGGCACACTTAAACACAATGATAAATGTGTGAATTTACTGACACAAATTACATGATCACACATACAATCACAAGCAATACATGAATATGAAAATAAGGATAATAAATCTGGAGATCGTCAGCAACCCTTCTTCCACGACCTCCAACACTCCTTCAACTGGGCAGAGAAGACAGGAGTCACACACTCTCACAGAAGGGCCTCTTCACCACGTCGGCACCTCTTCTTCACTGTCCTGCCGTCCACACACACTGTCCTCTCTGACAGTCCTGGACACAAGCTGCCCTGCAGCCTATTCTACTACTAAAGTATTAATGTCATATTGACACATACATAAGTAAATATCGTGGCCTATCTAGCCTACTCACACAAGGGGTAATGGGAGGGAAAATGATCTACCTTAACATTCCTGGCTCACGACGCCTGTCCCTCGATGTGTAAGGTTCCCACGCTTCCTGAGTCGATCCTTGCGATCCAGGAACGTTCCCACAGGTCCTCAGGTGTCGTGAAGCCTTCGTGTCGTCGCCGTTCCAATCCCTGAGATGCAGCTATCCCAATCCTGGTTCACCAATGGGCACTGAGCTAATCACTATATTCACACACTCGCCCTTCACAAGGCGTGCTCCTCGTCCTAGGAACGGTGTCGTCCCTCCAAAATCCTCAGTGGATGTGACTCAGTCACAGCTAGACCTGCCCGCCACACCTTCCAGGCCCTCAACGTCCAGCGATAAAACTTGAGTTAATTATAATAACAGAAATCCTCAGACATGTTAAGAAAACTTCTTAAACAAAATAAAAAAGTTTGGCCTTCCAACTTATAGACTGAACTTATTTGTAAGTTGATGAACTTGCGGTAACTTAAGAATATGTTTAATTTATTATTTTCGTGTAATAATATATTTATTATTAATTAATTCATTAACTGATCATTCTCTAATTATTCTATCATTCAACCACTTGGGCTGGACGGTAGAGCGGCGGTCTCACTTCATGCAGGTCAGCGTTCACTCCCCGACCGTCCCACAAGTGGTTGGGCACCATTCCTTACCCCCCGTCCCATCCCAAATCCTACTTCCTTCCCCAGTGCTATATAGTCGTAATGGCTTGGCGCTTTCCTCCTGATAATTCCCTTCCCTTATTATTCTTTCGTCCTTCTCTCATATTTCTCTCATCATTCTATGATCATTCTATCATTATATTTTTTCAGAACATATTTCCTTATCTTAATTTGTTGTGTGTTGATCTTGGTATTAAAAGTTTGGACCTGAGGCTTCTTGTACACAGGTGCGGGGCCAGGCTTCGATTTATATGGAAATTGGTCTTTCCTCCCATGTGAATGCTGTCTTATCAACTCTCCCTTCTGGCTCGTGTATATATGTATATATATATAATATCTATATTATCTATATATATATATATATATATAGTATATATATATATATATATATATATATATATATATATATCTGAAACTCACACCCCAGAGTGACTCGAACCCATACTCCCAGGAGCAACGCAACTGGTATGTCAGGGATTACATACCAGTTGTACATGTCCGGTCGTGATGGTCAGCTGGTTTAAGGCATCCCTGTACATACAGTTGCGTTGCTCTGGGAGTATGGGTTCGAGTCACTTCTGGGCGTGTGAGTTTTCAGTTGTATCTAGTCCTGGGGACCATTCAGGCTTGTTTGTACTTTGTGTTCCTCACGTGTTGCCCCAAAAAATGATGTGATTGATAAAATGCTATGCCCAGATAACCATCCAGGTGCCGGCGGGGAGTGGTCCATATAGCTCCGGCTATCACTTCCTTATGTCCGGTCGTGATGGTCAAGTGGTTTAAGGCATCCCTGTACATACCAGTTGCGTTGCTCCTGGGATATGGTTCGAGTCACTTCTGGGGTGTGAGTTTTCAGTTGTATCTTAGTCCTGGACCATTCAGGCTTGTTTGCATATATAATATATATATATATATATATATATATATATATAATATATATATATATATATATGTCGTACCTAGTACCAGAACTCACTTTTTGGCCTAATGCAAGCCACGATTTGCCTAATAGGCCAAGTTTTCCTGAATTAATATATTTTTCTCTAATTTTTTTCTTATGAAATGAATAAAGCTACCCATTTCATTATGTATGAGGTCAATTTTTTTTTTATTGGAGTTAAAATTAACGTAGATACATGACCGAACCTAACCAACCCTACCTAACCTAACCTAACCTATCTTTATAGGTTAGGTAGGATAGGTACCCGAAAAACAATTAATTCATGAAAACCTTGGCCTATTAGGCAAATCGGGCCTTGCATAGTAGGGTAGGCTGAGAAGTGCGTTCTGGCTACTAGCTCACGACATATATATATATATATATATATATATATATATATATATATATATATATATATATATATATAAATATATTAATTAATATATAATAATACACAATAAAGAACAGATTACATCAGGTGACCTAAATTATTAATTGGTACTAAATGATTTATGTTCACTTTAGCGACAATTTTCTCACACGCGGGAATCACCAGCTCATAATCGTTATGCAAGTGATCGAGTATTTAGCTGGCCGTCGCCGGGACAGGAAGCCTGTGCCTGTCAGTAGGTAGGCCTAGGGGGAACCTAGGCCTACCTACTCTTCCCTTGACCCACAACAATTGGTCATCTCCCAGGTACCTATTTGCTGCCTGATGAACAGTAGCATCAGGTGAAAGGAAAAGGGCTTAACCGTCTCCGACGTTTCCGGGTGTCCATCCCCGGAGCCTTGTTGTGAGGATCTGGGGTTAGACGACGAAGACCACTCAGCTACAAGACCTATTTTATACATTATTAAATAAAAAAAAGGTTGCCATATAATGCCTCGTGCCCAGGTTGTCAAGAGACCCTTTATATACTGTATAACATATACTGTATATACTGTCAGCTGAACTATTCGCAGACTTTGCGTCATTATATAATGAATGTGAAAATATCGCGGAATTTAGAGATAACACTATCAATAGTGTCCAAGAAATGTGTGAGTTCTTCATTCATAATGATGTGCTGCACATGACTGTAAAGCTGCCGCCCAGTTGGGTGGGTGTGGAGCACATGACTGTAAAGCTGCCGCCCAGTGGGTGGGTGTGGAGCACCTGACTGTAAAGCTGCCGCCCAGTGGGTGGGTGTGGAGCACATGACTGTAAAGCTGCCGCCCAGTTGGGTGGGTGTGGAGCACATGGCTGTAAAGCTGCCGCCCAGTTGGGTGGGGTGTGGAGCACGATGACTGTAAAGCTGCCGCCCAGTTGGGTTGGTGTGGAGCACATGACTGTAAAGCTGCCGCCCAGTTGGGTGGTGTGGAGCACATGACTGTAAAGCTGCCGCCAGTTGGGTGGGTGTGGAGCACATGAGGACTCTGACATCGTAACATCACCGTCCACTGTGACTCGTAACAGACGTCACATAACTTCCAACCCGACACTTCAACATATATATTCCGCCCTGCCGACATCAGCGGGGCCATGAACCTGCTATCCCACTACACGCACTAAGGCCGACCAGCACAGCATCACCTGGGAGATTCTCGCCCGTGTGGCGAGGTATGGCGGGAGTCGAACCCTGGGAAATATCCCGAGGAAGCAAAAAAGTGAAGGAACACGGGTCAGCCATCGCAGGAAACACGGAACAGAACTCCCAGGAATGGCCAAGTGTGGGAACGGGAACACCGGAGTCTCCCCTCCCACCACGGGGGGCATGGGGCCGGGGGACACTGACCTCATGGGGACACATGAGGTCGTGAACAACGGTGAAGAACTGTGAACAACGTAAGAGAAAACGATAACGAAAGCGAAGCAATAAAGAGAACAAAGCAATTAGCATCTAAATTCCATTGTTTTTCTCCCCTCAAAGGGGTTAGTTAAGTGGACTCATTTCATATATTAAACGGATTTTTATATATAATATTGGAGGGTTCTGAGCTAATATTGCCAGGGCAGGATGTCCCATTAGAGAAAACGGCGGGAATTAAAGGGGCCGCTGCCGTAAACTTTAATTTGTGGTAGTTTTGGAAAAATTAAAGAATTTCAAAGTTTCGGTTAAAAATATTTATTGCTTGTATTTACGCCTAATTTCTGTGGGAAAGTGAAGTGAGGAGAAACACAGAAAGAGAGAGACTACGGAGGGAGCGAAAGGAGGGAAAAACACAGCAACTAAAGGATAATTGTATCCAGTGCTTTATTATAAATTGGTTTCATCCCGTTTTTTATACAATAACTTGATTGTAACCCCAACACCATCTGGCAAGGGGGAAACTTTTTGTTTTTTTTCTAAGAAAAAAGTAGTTTTGAACTTACTGAAGCACAAGACTAAATTGGAGAAGGTTCAGAGGTACGCCGCCAGACTGGTACCCGAGCTGAGGGGTACGAGCTACGAGGAGACACTACGGGAACTGAACCTCACGTCGCTGGAAAAAAAATTGGAAGAGTTCGGGGAGACATGATCACCACATTCAAGATTCTCAGAGGAAATGATTGGGATGATAAAGACAGTTTATTTGACACAAGAGGCGCATGCGCAAGGGGACACGGTGGAAACTGCGTACCCAAGATGAGCCCAGAGAATTAGTTAATTTTTTAGTGTCAGAGTGGTTGACACAGTGGAATGCATTAGGCGTGATGTGGTGGAGGCTGACTCCATACACAGTTTCAAGTGTAGATATGATAGAGCCCAAAGGCTCGGAACCTGTACACCATTGATTGACGGTTCAGAGCGGAGACCAAAGAGCCAGAGCTCAACCCCCACAATTACATCTGAGTACAAGACAGCAGGCGCACCGGCCACTGCATACTGTGGCCACCTCTAAACACTAATACTAGCTGCTCTCATGTCCTTGTGC
>WNGS01161866.1:0-15150 GCA_020271785.1 Procambarus virginalis
CCTTAACTTGTGGTTACCTTGTGATGGTTTCGGTGCTTAGAGTCCCCTGCGGCCACGGTCATCGCCCAGTCCTCCTCATTGCTGGACTGGTAAACCAGGCTGTTGGACGCGGTTGCTCGCAGCCTGACGTATAAATCACAGCCTGGTTGATCAGGTATTCCTTGGAGATGTTTATTAAGTTCTCTCTTGAACACTGTGAGGGGTCGGCCAGTTATGTCCCTTATGTGTAGTGGAGCGTGTTGAACAGTCTCGGGCCTCTGATGTTGATAGAGTTCTCTCTCAGAGTACCGTTGCAACCTCTGCTTTCCATCCCGGGTATTCTGCATATCCTGGTCTCATGTGGTGTTATTTCTGTGTGCAGGTTTCGGACCAGCCCCCACTATATTTTTCCACGTGTAACTGTTATGTATCTCTCCCGCCTGCGCTCAAGAGAATACAGATTTAGGCTCTTTAGTCGGTCCCAATAGTTTAGATGTTTTACTGAGTGGATTCTAGCAGTAAACGATCTCTGCACGCTCTCCAGGTCAGCAATTTCTCCAGCTTTGAAAGGGGCTGTCATTGTGCAGCAGTACTCCACTCTAGAGAGCACAAGCGTCTTGAAAAGTATCATCATCGGTATAGCATCTCTAGTGTGAAAAGTGCTTGTTATCCAACCTGTCATTTTTCGTGCAGTTGCGACGGCTACTTTATTGTGTTCTTTAAGGTAAGGTCTTCCGACATGAGTACACCCAAATCCTTTACCTTGCCTTTCGTTCTATCTTATGATTTGACCGCGTTTTGTACGTGGTTTCCGTTTTTATATTTTTCATTTTTTCCGTAGCGTATGAGCTGGAACTGTCTTCATGATACTATATTATTTTCATTAGCTCATTGAAAGACCTGATTTACGTCTGATTGGAGGTTTGCCGTGTCCTCTATGTTGTCAACTCTCATAGAAATCCTAGTATCATCTGTAAAGGATGATACAGTGCTATAGGTTGTGTCCTTGTCTATGTCCGATATGAGGATGAGAAAAAGTACTGGAGCAAGCACAGTACCCTGGGGACTGAGCTCTTCACGGTTGATGGTCTGGATTTTACTTTGTTTGTTATACATTNGTGGTGACACTGGTGTGTGTTGCAGTGACACTGGTGTGTGTTGTGGTGACACTGGTGTGTGTTGTGGTGACACTGGTGTGTGTTTGTGGTGACACTGGGTGTGTTGTGGTGACACTGGTGTGTGTTGTGGTGACACTGGTGTGTGTTGTGGTGACACTGGTGTGTGTTGTGGTGACACTGGTGTGTGTTACAGTGACACTGGTGTGTGTTACAGTGACACTGGTGTGTGTTACAGTGACACTGGTGTGTGTTACAGTGACACTGGTGTGTGTTACAGTGACACTGGTGTGTGTTACAGTGACACTGGTGTGTGTTACAGTGACACTGGTGTGTGTTACAGTGACACTGGTGTGTGTTACAGTGACACTGGTGTGTGTTACAGTGACACTGGTGTGTGTTACAGTGACACTGGTGTGTGTTGCAGTGACACTGGTGTGTGTTACAGTGACACTGGTGTGTGTTGCAGGGTGTGCGCGGGGCGGAGGGCGGCATGGCACATGCGGCCACATCAGCGACTGTCCGCCACTACTGTCACTCCTCCACCAGCTGCGCACTGCTACTGCGCCGTCGCACGCCTTCCAGATTCTGCGCAGGTAAGTCTCGGGAACAACTACATAGAAGAGCGCCACAATAAAACCAGCTGGAGTGAAGAATGTTCATGGCAGCGACAGTTACGCCAGCACCCACCTAGTGCATGGCACTCCCTGGCTCCTGGTGGCACACTTCCAATATATATATCACAGATAACATTTAATATAATGTTTTGAGTGAATCGAAGCCTAGCCACACACACACACCACACACACACACACACACACATACACACGAACATTTTTGAATGTAATTAATTACAAGTAATGATAGCCTAGTAAAGGCGTTTACTATATAGAGAGCAGCAAACTTGAACAGTATAGAAAACATATATGGAACACCTATAGGAAGTCAACGTTCCTCTTATAAGGGATTTTAACTTTAGACAAACAAATTGGTCTGACAAATATATGGATTAATGAAGTAGAAGATTTATAAAAATAGTTAATTAATGTTTTCTTCGACAACAAATAATGAACCTAAAAACTAAACAAAGCTTTTGAAAAATATTGTTACTTAACAAGGGAACCCCTGATACGTGAGGAGTGAGCTAGGGACCAGGAGTGAGCTAGGGACCAGGAGTGAGCTAGGGACCAGGAGTGAGCTAGGGACCAGGAGGGAGCTAGGACCAGGAGGGAGCTAGGGACCAGTAGTGAGCTAGGGACCAGGAGTGAGCTAGGGACGAGGAGGGAGCTAGGGACCAGGAGTGAGCTAGGGACGAGGAGTGAGCTAGGGACCAGGAGTGAGCTAGGGACCAGGAGGGAGCTAGGGACCAGGAGGGAGCTAGGGACCAGGAGGGAGCTAGGGACCAGGAGTGAGCTAGGGACCAGTAGTGACCTAGGGGACAGTAGTGAGCTAGGGACCAGGAGTGACCTAGGGACCAGTAGTGAGCTAGGGACCAGGAGGGAGCTAGGGACCAGGAGGGAGCTAGGGACCAGGAGTGAGCTAGGGACCAGGAGTGAGCTAGGGACCAGGAGTGAGCTAGGGACCAGTAGTGACCTAGGGGACAGTAGTGAGCTAGGGACCAGGAGTGACCTAGGGACCAGTAGTGACCTAGGGACCAGTAGTGAGCTAGGGACCAGGAGGGAGCTAGGGACCAGGAGTGAGCTAGGGACCAGGAGTGAGCTAGGGACCAGTAGTGACCTAGGGACCAGTAGTGAGCTAGGGACCAGGAGTGAGCTAGGGACCAGGAGTGAGCTAGGGACCAGGAGTGAGCTAGGGACCAGTAGTGACCTAGGGATCAGTAGTGACCTAGGGACCAGTAGTGACCTAGGGGACAGTAGTGAGCTAGGGACCAGGAGGGAGCTAGGGACCAGGAGTGAGCTAGGGACCAGGAGGGAGCTAGGGACCAGTAGTGAGCTAGGGACCAGTAGTGACCTAGGGGACAGTAGTGAGCTAGGGACCAGGAGTGACCTAGGGACCAGTAGTGACCTAGGGGACAGTAGTGAGCTAGGGACCAGGAGTGACCTAGGGATCAGTAGTGACCTAGGGACCAGTAGTGACCTAGTGACCAGTAGTGAGCTAGGGACCAGGAGGGAGCTAGGGACCAGGAGTGAGCTAGGGACCAGGAGGGAGCTAGGGACCAGTAGTGAGCTAGGGACCAGTAGTGACCTAGGGGACAGTAGTGAGCTAGTGACCAGTAGTGACCTAGTGACCAGTAGTGACCTAGGGGACAGTAGTGACCTAGGGGACAGTAGTGACCTAGTGACCAGTAGTGACCTAGTGACCAGTAGTGACCTAGGGGACAGTAGTGACCTAGGGGACAGTAGTGACCTAGTGACCAGTAGTGACCTAGGGAACAGTAGTGACCTAGTGAACAGTAGTGACCTAGGGACCAGTAGTGAGCTAGTGACCAGTAGTGACCTAGTGACCAGTAGTGACCTAGGGGACAGTAGTGACCTAGGGGACAGTAGTGACCTAGTGACCAGTAGTGACCTAGGGAACAGTAGTGACCTAGTGAACAGTAGTGACCTAGTGAACAGTAGTGACCTAGTGACCAGTAGTGACCTAGTGACCAGTAGTGACCTAGTGACCAGTAGTGACCTAGGGGACAGTAGTGACCTAGGGGACAGTAGTGACCTAGTGACCAGTAGTGACCTAGGGAACAGTAGTGACCTAGTGACCAGTAGTGACCTAGTGACCAGTAGTGACCTAGTGACCAGTAGTGACCTAGGGGACAGTAGTGACCTAGTGACCAGTAGTGACCTAGTGACCAGTAGTGACCTAGTGAACAGTAGTGACCTAGTGACCAGTAGTGACCTAGGGAACAGTAGTGACCTAGTGAACAGTAGTGACCTAGTGAACAGTAGTGACCTAGGGAACAGTAGTGACCTAGGACCAGTAGTGACCTAGGGGACAGTAGTGACCTAGGGACAGTAGTGACCTAGGGGACAGTAGTGACCTAGTGACCAGTAGTGACCTAGGGACAGTAGTGACCTAGGGACAGTAGTGACCTAGTGACCAGTAGTGACCTAGTGAACAGTAGTGACCTAGTGAACAGTAGTGACCTAGGGAACAGTAGTGACCTAGTGAACAGTAGTGACCTAGGGACAGTAGTGACCTAGTGACCAGTAGTGACCTAGTGACCAGTAGTGACCTAGTGAACAGTAGTGACCTAGTGACCAGTAGTGACCTAGTGACCAGTAGTGACCTAGTGACCAGTAGTGACCTAGTGACCAGTAGTGACCTAGGGAACAGTAGTGACCTAGTGAACAGTAGTGACCTAGGGAACAGTAGTGACCTAGTGACCAGTAGTGACCTAGTGACCAGTAGTGACCTAGTGACCAGTAGTGACCTAGTGACCAGTAGTGACCTAGTGAACAGTAGTGACCTAGTGAACAGTAGTGACCTAGTGACAGTAGTGACCTAGTGACCAGTAGTGACCTAGTGACCAGTAGTGACCTAGTGACCAGTAGTGACCTAGTGAACAGTAGTGACCTAGTGACCAGTAGTGACCTAGTGAACAGTAGTGACCTAGTGAACAGTAGTGACCTAGGGAACAGTAGTGACCTAGTGACCAGTAGTGACCTAGTGACCAGTAGTGACCTAGTGACCAGTAGTGACCTAGTGAACAGTAGTGACCTAGTGAACAGTAGTGACCTAGGGACAGTAGTGACCTAGGGGACAGTAGTGACCTAGTGACCAGTAGTGACCTAGGGGACAGTAGTGACCTAGTGACCAGTAGTGACCTAGGGAACAGTAGTGACCTAGTGAACAGTAGTGACCTAGGGGACAGTAGTGACCTAGTGACCAGTAGTGACCTAGGGGACAGTAGTGACCTAGTGAACAGTAGTGACCTAGGGGACAGTAGTGACCTAGTGACCAGTAGTGACCTAGTGAACAGTAGTGACCTAGGGGACAGTAGTGACCTAGTGACCAGTAGTGACCTAGTGACCAGTAGTGACCTAGGGGACAGTAGTGACCTAGTGAACAGTAGTGACCTAGTGAACAGTAGTGACCTAGTGACCAGTAGTGACCTAGGGGACAGTAGTGACCTAGTGAACAGTAGTGACCTAGTGAACAGTAGTGACCTAGGGGACAGTAGTGACCTAGGGGACAGTAGTGACCTAGTGACCAGTAGTGACCTAGGGAACAGTAGTGACCTAGGGGACAGTAGTGACCTAGTGACCAGTAGTGACCTAGGGGACAGTAGTGACCTAGGGAACAGTAGTGACCTAGGGGACAGTAGTGACCTAGTGACCAGTAGTGACCTAGTGACCAGTAGTGACCTAGTGACCAGTAGTGACCTAGTGACCAGTAGTGACCTAGGGGACAGTAGTGACCTAGTGACCAGTAGTGACCTAGGGGACAGTAGTGACCTAGTGACCAGTAGTGACCTAGTGACCAGTAGTGACCTAGTGACCAGTAGTGACCTAGGGAACAGTAGTGACCTAGGGGACAGTAGTGACCTAGTGACCAGTAGTGACCTAGTGACCAGTAGTGACCTAGTGACCAGTAGTGACCTAGGGGACAGTAGTGACCTAGTGACCAGTAGTGACCTAGTGACCAGTAGTGACCTAGGGGACAGTAGTGACCTAGTGACCAGTAGTGACCTAGTGACCAGTAGTGACCTAGGGAACAGTAGTGACCTAGTGACCAGTAGTGACCTAGTGACCAGTAGTGACCTAGTGAACAGTAGTGACCTAGTGACCAGTAGTGACCTAGTGACCAGTAGTGACCTAGTGACCAGTAGTGACCTAGGGAACAGTAGTGACCTAGTGACCAGTAGTGACCTAGTGACCAGTAGTGACCTAGGGAACAGTAGTGACCTAGGGACAGTAGTGAGCTAGTGACCAGTAGTGACCTAGGGAACAGTAGTGACCTAGTGACCAGTAGTGACCTAGGGAACAGTAGTGACCTAGTGACCAGTAGTGACCTAGGGGACAGTAGTGACCTAGTGACCAGTAGTGACCTAGGGAACAGTAGTGACCTAGTGACCAGTAGTGACCTAGGGAACAGTAGTGACCTAGTGACCAGTAGTGACCTAGTGACCAGTAGTGACCTAGGGGACAGTAGTGACCTAGGGGACAGTAGTGACCTAGTGACCAGTAGTGACCAGTAGTGACCTAGGGGACAGTAGTGACCTAGTGACCAGTAGTGACCTAGGGACAGTAGTGACCTAGGGAACAGTAGTGACCTAGTGACCAGTAGTGACCTAGGGAACAGTAGTGACCTAGGGACAGTAGTGACCTAGTGACCAGTAGTGACCTAGTGACCAGTAGTGACCTAGTGACCAGTAGTGACCTAGGGGACAGTAGTGACCTAGGGAACAGTAGTGACCTAGGGAACAGTAGTGACCTAGTGAACAGTAGTGACCTAGGGGACAGTAGTGACCTAGGGAACAGTAGTGACCTAGGGACAGTAGTGACCTAGTGACCAGTAGTGACCTAGGGAACAGTAGTGACCTAGGGAACAGTAGTGACCTAGGGGACAGTAGTGACCTAGTGACCAGTAGTGACCTAGTGACCAGTAGTGACCTAGGGAACAGTAGTGACCTAGGGAACAGTAGTGACCTAGGGAACAGTAGTGACCTAGGGAACAGTAGTGACCTAGTGACCAGTAGTGACCTAGTGACCAGTAGTGACCTAGTGACCAGTAGTGACCTAGTGACCAGTAGTGACCTAGTGACCAGTAGTGACCTAGTGAACAGTAGTGACCTAGGGAACAGTAGTGACCTAGTGACCAGTAGTGACCTAGTGACCAGTAGTGACCTAGTGACCAGTAGTGACCTAGTGACCAGTAGTGACCTAGGGGACAGTAGTGACCTAGTGACCAGTAGTGACCTAGGGACAGTAGTGACCTAGGGGACAGTAGTGACCTAGTGACCAGTAGTGACCTAGTGAACAGTAGTGACCTAGTGACCAGTAGTGACCTAGGGGACAGTAGTGACCTAGTGACCAGTAGTGACCTAGTGAACAGTAGTGACCTAGTGACCAGTAGTGACCTAGTGACCAGTAGTGACCTAGTGAACAGTAGTGACCTAGTGACCAGTAGTGACCTAGTGAACAGTAGTGACCTAGTGAACAGTAGTGACCTAGTGACCAGTAGTGACCTAGTGACCAGTAGTGACCTAGTGACCAGTAGTGACCTAGTGACCAGTAGTGACCTAGTGACCAGTAGTGACCTAGTGAACAGTAGTGACCTAGTGAACAGTAGTGACCTAGTGAACAGTAGTGACCTAGGGAACAGTAGTGACCTAGTGACCAGTAGTGACCTAGTGACCAGTAGTGACCTAGTGACCAGTAGTGACCTAGGGAACAGTAGTGACCTAGGGGACAGTAGTGACCTAGTGACCAGTAGTGACCTAGGGAACAGTAGTGACCTAGTGACCAGTAGTGACCTAGTGACCAGTAGTGACCTAGGGGACAGTAGTGACCTAGGGGACAGTAGTGACCTAGTGACCAGTAGTGACCTAGGGGACAGTAGTGACCTAGGGAACAGTAGTGACCTAGTGACCAGTAGTGACCTAGGGGACAGTAGTGACCTAGGGAACAGTAGTGACCTAGGGAACAGTAGTGACCTAGGGGACAGTAGTGACCTAGTGACCAGTAGTGACCTAGGGGACAGTAGTGACCTAGTGACCAGTAGTGACCTAGGGGACAGTAGTGACCTAGTGACCAGTAGTGACCTAGGGAACAGTAGTGACCTAGTGAACAGTAGTGACCTAGTGACCAGTAGTGACCTAGTGACCAGTAGTGACCTAGGGAACAGTAGTGACCTAGTGACCAGTAGTGACCTAGTGACCAGTAGTGACCTAGGGAACAGTAGTGACCTAGTGACCAGTAGTGACCTAGTGAACAGTAGTGACCTAGTGACCAGTAGTGACCTAGGGGACAGTAGTGACCTAGTGACCAGTAGTGACCTAGGGGACAGTAGTGACCTAGGGAACAGTAGTGACCTAGGGAACAGTAGTGACCTAGGGAACAGTAGTGACCTAGTGACCAGTAGTGACCTAGGGGACAGTAGTGACCTAGGGAACAGTAGTGACCTAGGGAACAGTAGTGACCTAGGGGACAGTAGTGACCTAGGGGACAGTAGTGACCTAGGGGACAGTAGTGACCTAGTGAACAGTAGTGACCTAGGGAACAGTAGTGACCTAGGGAACAGTAGTGACCTAGTGACCAGTAGTGACCTAGTGACCAGTAGTGACCTAGTGACCAGTAGTGACCTAGTGACCAGTAGTGACCTAGTGACCAGTAGTGACCTAGTGAACAGTAGTGACCTAGTGAACAGTAGTGACCTAGTGAACAGTAGTGACCTAGTGAACAGTAGTGACCTAGTGACCAGTAGTGACCTAGTGACCAGTAGTGACCTAGTGACCAGTAGTGACCTAGTGACCAGTAGTGACCTAGGGGACAGTAGTGACCTAGTGACCAGTAGTGACCTAGGGAACAGTAGTGACCTAGGGGACAGTAGTGACCTAGTGACCAGTAGTGACCTAGTGACCAGTAGTGACCTAGGGGACAGTAGTGACCTAGTGACCAGTAGTGACCTAGTGACCAGTAGTGACCTAGTGACCAGTAGTGACCTAGTGACCAGTAGTGACCTAGTGACCAGTAGTGACCTAGGGGACAGTAGTGACCTAGTGACCAGTAGTGACCTAGTGACCAGTAGTGACCTAGTGACCAGTAGTGACCTAGTGACCAGTAGTGACCTAGTGACCAGTAGTGACCTAGGGGACAGTAGTGACCTAGTGACCAGTAGTGACCTAGTGACCAGTAGTGACCTAGGGAACAGTAGTGACCTAGTGACCAGTAGTGACCTAGGGAACAGTAGTGACCTAGGGAACAGTAGTGACCTAGGGAACAGTAGTGACCTAGGGAACAGTAGTGACCTAGTGACCAGTAGTGACCTAGGGGACAGTAGTGACCTAGGGAACAGTAGTGACCTAGGGAACAGTAGTGACCTAGGGAACAGTAGTGACCTAGTGACCAGTAGTGACCTAGGGGACAGTAGTGACCTAGTGACCAGTAGTGACCTAGGGAACAGTAGTGACCTAGTGACCAGTAGTGACCTAGGGGACAGTAGTGACCTAGTGACCAGTAGTGACCTAGGGACAGTAGTGACCTAGTGACCAGTAGTGACCTAGGGGACAGTAGTGACCTAGTGACCAGTAGTGACCTAGAGGACAGTAGTGACCTAGTGACCAGTAGTGACCTAGAGGACAGTAGTGACCTAGTGACCAGTAGTGACCTAGTGAACAGTAGTGACCTAGGGAACAGTAGTGACCTAGTGACCAGTAGTGACCTAGAGGACAGTAGTGACCTAGAGGACAGTAGTGACCTAGGGAACAGTAGTGACCTAGGGAACAGTAGTGACCTAGGGAACAGTAGTGACCTAGTGACCAGTAGTGACCTAGTGACCAGTAGTGACCTAGTGACCAGTAGTGACCTAGGGGACAGTAGTGACCTAGTGACCAGTAGTGACCTAGGGGACAGTAGTGACCTAGTGACCAGTAGTGACCTAGGGAACAGTAGTGACCTAGTGACCAGTAGTGAGCTAGTGACCAGTAGTGACCTAGGGGACAGTAGTGACCTAGTGACCAGTAGTGACCTAGGGAACAGTAGTGACCTAGTGACCAGTAGTGACCTAGGGGACAGTAGTGACCTAGGGAACAGTAGTGACCTAGGGGACAGTAGTGACCTAGGGGACAGTAGTGACCTAGGGGACAGTAGTGACCTAGGGGACAGTAGTGACCTAGTGACCAGTAGTGACCTAGGGGACAGTAGTGACCTAGTGGACAGTAGTGACCTAGTGACCAGTAGTGACCTAGGGAACAGTAGTGACCTAGTGAACAGTAGTGACCAGTAGTGACCTAGGGACAGTAGCGACCTAGGGGACAGTAGTGACCTAGGGGACAGTAGTGACCTAGTGACCAGTAGTGACCTAGGGGACAGTAGTGACCTAGGGGACAGTAGTGACCTAGGGGACAGTAGTGACCTAGGGGACAGTAGTGAGCTAGTGACCAGTAGTGACCTAGGGGACAGTAGTGACCTAGGGGACAGTAGTGACCTAGGGGACAGTAGTGACCTAGTGACCAGTAGTGACCTAGGGGACAGTAGTGACCTAGTGACCAGTAGTGACCTAGGGGACAGTAGTGACCTAGGGAACAGTAGTGACCTAGGGAACAGTAGTGACCTAGGGAACAGTAGTGACCTAGGGGACAGTAGTGACCTAGGGAACAGTAGTGACCTAGGGACCAGGAGTGACCTAGGGGACAGTAGTGACCTAGTGACCAGTAGTGACCTAGGGGACAGTAGTGACCTAGGGAACAGTAGTGACCTAGGGAACAGTAGTGACCTAGTGACCAGTAGTGACCTAGGGGACAGTAGTGACCTAGGGAACAGTAGTGACCTAGGGAACAGTAGTGACCTAGGGGACAGTAGTGACCTAGGGAACAGTAGTGACCTAGGGGACAGTAGTGACCTAGGGAACAGTAGTGACCTAGGGACCAGGAGTGACCTAGGGGACAGTAGTGACCTAGGGGACAGTAGTGACCTAGGGAACAGTAGTGACCTAGGGAACAGTAGTGACCTAGGGGACAGTAGTGACCTAGGGAACAGTAGTGACCTAGGGGACAGTAGTGACCTAGGGAACAGTAGTGACCTAGGGACCAGGAGTGACCTAGGGGACAGTAGTGACCTAGGGACAGTAGTGACCTAGGGGACAGTAGTGACCTAGGGACAGTAGTGACCTAGGGGACAGTAGTGACCTAGGGAACAGTAGTGACCTAGGGACCAGGAGTGACCTAGGGGACAGTAGTGTATTGACCTTAGGTGAAGAGCATCACCCATGATAAAAATTCTCCCATGTAACTCCTCCGTCGTAATAGAGTTGGGAGATGAAACAATTATATTTCCTCTGAGATAATCGGTTATATTAGATATGTTGGTGGTGGTAAACCCTTCATCAGTGCGGGTTGAACCTCAGCATTGTCGAGTGTGAGAAGCGGGGACCCGCATCTCACTCATGGGGTTGGGGGAGGGTTGTTCGAACACTCCTTAAGTATTCGAACATGCAGGGGGGGGGGGGATTGTACACATTTAATGTGAGGTTTATCATAGTTCTACTTATTAGCATGCGAATACTTATTAATATCAAACTTAATATCACATAATTACCTTATAATCAATTCCGTGTAACTTATTTCACACTTTCTTCATCAAGTGTCATTTTATTTTTGCATTGATGAGTGATTATTAATGTCTCAAGTCAACCTTGTTTATGTCTAAGGGTTGGCGCCATTAAACTTTAATTATACTATATTTCTCTATGTTCTGTTATGTTACAGTCGCTTCTCTTAATTACACCTTATTTTTCCATTGTGTTATAAACGTAAATATACTTGTGACGTGACTTGTAGTGCAGCTGTACTAGGCAGAAGGAATGTGGCACACACTTCATTATGAAATAAATTTGACACATTAGCCTTTGCAGTGTGAAAATTGCACAGGAGTGAAAGAATACTCAAGAGAAAAATTATGACAATTTACTCTAATATCAAAATGAACAAATAACATATGACAAGTGTACAACACCCTGAGTTGGCTGGCACACATGAGAAATAATTATCAGACAAATACATATACAAACTTATGTTATCACAAAAATTTGGGTGACACTGAAATTATTTACATAAAAACACTTACAACCTGCACACGAAGAAGGGGAGACAAGCGACGTGTGGAGGCTGTAGTGTTGACTCCCTTAAGCACCTGAGACAGACGGCTGAGGTGACCCAGGTCATGGGTACTTAACCCCCGTGATGCTGACCTCACATCCTTCGTCACCGAGGCTTGGAACGACGAGCCGCCGACGTAACAGGAGGTTATCTAGACATAACAAGGCATGTCTGGGTTGAAGTCCCGACCGGTCGTTATACGAGGCATGCACTCGTATAACGAGGCATCACTCGTATAACGACCATAACCGGTCGTTATATGAGGCATGCAAAGAGAGGAACAGTGAAGGTGAGAAGGACGAGGCAGTTCCCTCTGCTACACTGGGGAATTATGTGACTAACTAAAGCCTCCAAAGCCACACACGTTTAGAGTGGTGATAATTGGAACAACAAGTCTCCGTGGTGTAGTGGTAAGACACTCGCCTGGCGTTCCGCGAGCGCTATGTCATGGGTTCGTATCCTGGCCGGGGAGGATTTACTGGGCGCAAATCCTTAACTGTAGCCTCTGTTTAACGCAACAGTAAAATGTGTACTTGGATGAAAAACGATTCTTCGCGGCGGGGATCGTATTCCAGGACCTGCCCGAAACGCTACGCGTACTAGTGGCTGTACAGAATGTAACAACTCTTGTATATATCTCAAAAAAAAAACATATATATTGGATGACAATTTATATGACGTAGGCAGGACCCCGAGAGCCAAGGTGAATGAAGGTGACAAACTACTGTAGTGTTGTCAGAACTACTGACTCCCAATTTTATTCCTTAATTAGTCTATGACAGTCATCTCTAATTATCATCTGATTGTGTTGACCAAACTACACACTAGAAAGTGAAGGGTCCGTCCTGGACCATTCTCGAGTCGATTGTGATAAGGAAGGAGGGAACCTCCTTCCCTCATCACAATCGACTTGAGAATGGTCCAGGATGGACCGAAACCTCGTCGTCCCTTCACTTTCAAGTGTGTGGTTTGGTCAGCATATTTCAGCCACGTTATTGTGACTCTTCGTCTGCATCATCTGATTATTGTATTCGTTTGTTACTTTTCTTGAACTTTCTAATTTTTATAAGCTGACTTCTTCTCTTAGTATTAAGTAGTTACCCCTCACAATTATAATTCATTTTTTTCTAAATTATTTTAAGTTTTGTGGGAAATGCTTAGTGGCTTTATTAGTATGTGTAACTCCTCTCCCACAATTGCACGTTGCTCTTAAGTTCTTTTTACACACATTCTTTTGAATAAACATTCTGAGTTATCCCTTTTTGTATTATATTGGTACTGACCTTAGCAGTATCTTCCATAATTAGTGCGTTAGTTCCTGGTAAATGTTCCCCCCTCTTTTCCCATGTGGAATACTAATACAGTATAGGTCCCATAAACTATGGAGAGTGGTAAGCAAAGTGCTCTTTCAATACCCATGGCGAGATTCCATCCGGCCCACACAGCTTTCTCAACATCCAGCTCCAATAGGTGCTTTTTGACCTCATCTCTTGTAATTTCGAACCTATCCAAGGTCACCTGGTTTGCTGCCACCTCTCCCAGCGCCGTGATATCTCCCTGTTCTATTGTAAAGACCTCCTGGAACCTTTTGTTGAGTTCTTCACACACCTCTTTGTCATTCTCTGTGTACCTGTCCTCGTCCCCCTAAGTTTAATCACCTGTTCCTTCACTGTTGTCTTCCTCCTGATGTGACTGTGTAGTAGCTTTGGTTCAGTCTTGGCTTTGTTAGCTATATCATTTTCATACCTTTTCTCAGATGCTCTTCTCACACTGACATACTCGTTCCTGGTTCTCTGGTATCTCTCTCTACTTTCTGGTGTTCTGTGTATTACGGAAGTTCCTCCATGCCCTTTTTGTTCAGCTCCTTTGCTGTTCATACATTCCTTATTAAACCACGGATTCTTCGGTTGCTTCTCTGTTTTTTCCTGTTGGGCTGGGGACAAACCTGCTTACAGCCTCCTGACAATTTTGGGGTAGACATAGTCCATCATGGTCTTGTACGGACTTGGTTACGAGTTCTGTGTCCCAAGGTATATCCCATAGGAATTAATCATCTCCTTATGGTTTCCCTTTCGGTACGCCAGCCCTTTGGTTCCCAGTTCTTTTTTGGGGTGGATAATTGCTAGCTACAACCAGGTACTCAAAGCTCAGTACACTATGATCACTCATTCCCAAGGGGGCTTCCAACTTAACTTCCCTTATCCGACTCATTTAGGGTAAAGGTCAGATCAAGCAAGGCTGGTTTCATCCCATGCAGGCGAAGAGTCACAATAACGTGGCTGAAGTATGTTGCCAGACCACACACTAGAGTTGAAGGGACGACGACACAAGCGACTTGAGAATGGTCCAGGACGGACCGAAACGTCGTCGTCCCTTCAACTTCTAGTGTGTGGTCTGGTCAACTTGGTCATTCCCCTACCTCTCCTTCTTTGTTCGGTCCCTTGACGTGTTGACTTAGAAAGGGTCTTGTTGCCACATCCAGCAACTCAGCGTCTCCATTGTGTCCTGGTGCCCTCCATGTGAGGTTCTCGTGTTCCCCCAATCTATCTTCCATGGTGGAAGTCTCACCATGATTAAATAGTCTGGGATCCGTTCCTGCTAACCCACAGAAGCTGTCTCCTCTATTATATTGATGGTGGCCATGTTGTTTCTATCATATTACTGTCTGGGGTCTTCTGTCATTCGGTGGGGGGGTTATATATGACTACTATTAAAATTTTCTGTCCTCCAGTTACAGTGGTGCCTGATATGTAGTCCCGGAAACCTTCACAGTTCTGAATTACCATCTCTTCGGGAACTCCCACCTTCTCTTAGTAGTAAAGCCGGACCACCACCGTCCTCCTCTCCCTTCTCTCCTCCTTTCCTCACTACATAGTAGCCCTGTGGAAACCACTGCATTTGTATGAGATTGGTTTCGTTACGCTTTGTTTCTGTGAGTGCTACTTTGTCTGGTGTTTTTATGTGGTGTGTGGTGTGTTGGGGGTGGGGATGTTTTTTTAAAGAGCAATATATGTAGTAGAAATAATAGAGGAAAACTAGAGTGGCTAGAGAAAGGCCGATTTCCAAGAGTTAATGAGCTCGATTCTCTGAGACACCAGAATAGTCAAGAAAAAGAATAAAGTACACAACACACCGCGCCCCACACACGTGGGAAATTTCCCAGTAAATACACGGGAGAACCCCCACACAACTATACGAAGCTGATGATCTGTCCATAATAACTGAGATGTAGGCAAACGCGCCTCACGTCTACACCTGGACCTTACTCATTAACCTCTCTAC
>WNGS01161866.1:15536-33036 GCA_020271785.1 Procambarus virginalis
ACTATCTAAATAGGGGAAATGGGTTGACAATATTGAGGTTAGTTTTTTGTAACTGTGTGCACCATAGTACAAACATTGACGTATTAAGCATAGTACGTCAAATGCTTGTACTATGCTTAGTACAATGATAGTAGAACTTTGTACTATTCATTTTATGAATAGTCCGAAAAATAAGAAGCTAAAACACAAACTGAAATATTCCTAGACCTAGTATAGCACACATATATACTATAGTAGGACTGTGATAGCGTCTATTAGGCCTAGAAAGGTTGGGTTCGGTTACTTTAGTTTGTCTTTGGAACATAAGTAAAAGTACTCCCTCTAAGTACTGCCAACACAAGAGGCTGGGCTGCAGTATGTGACTTTATGTGTCAAATGTATCCACCAGGCTCCTACCTCTTGTTCAAGTATGTTTACTGAGACAAGAAAGAAATACATCTCAAAGGGATAGAGTAGCTTAGGCTATTTCTACCTCCACATTGTGCACAAGACATACAACCTCGTGACGTTGTTTCCAGGAGGCTGAGAGATGGCTCCTGCATTCTGTGCACACTGCTGTTGCACACGTTCCACAGTGGGAACAGGATTGGACAGATTCAGAAGAGAACTTGGCAATACTGGTTTGGGGCGAGCCTTGTTGATTTATGGGAGATATTCCCCGGCTACGGTGATTACATGTGAGTGTTGCAAGGGTAGCGATCACTTCTCTCACAGCTTTTACTTCCGGGTTCAGTTCCATCACCTGCACAGTGACGTTTGGGTCCATTTCCTTTCAGCTTATACATCTAATCACCAACTGCTGTGAGCTGCATGGTGTGGGAAGTTCAGCAGTTGGCGTACGGGGACCTGGGTATGCCTTAGAGGGTCTCTGCCCGCGACAATGGGACCCGTAGGTTGACAGGAGTGACCTGGCAGGTGTAGACAGGAGCTGCCTTGCCTTCTACAGTCTCCTATATTGTGAGGTTGGTGTGTGTTGTGGTGACACTGGTGTGTGTTGCAGTGACACTGGTGAGTGTTGTAGTGACACTGGTGTGTGTTGTGGTGACACTGGTGTGTGTTGCAGGGTGACACTGGTGTGTGTTGTGGTGACACTGGTGTGTGTTGTGGTGACACTGGTGTGTGTTGTGGTGACACTGGTGTGTGTTGTGGTGACACTGGTGTGTGTTGTGGTGACACTGGTGTGTGTTGTGGTGACACTGGTGTGTGTTGTGGTGACAATGGTGTGTGTTGTAGTGACACTGGTGTGTGTTGTGGTGACACTGGTGTGTGTTGTGGTGACACTGGTGTGTGTTGTAGTGACACTGGTGTGTGTTGTGGTGACACTGGTGTGTGTTGTAGTGACACTGGTGTGTGTTGTGGTGACACTGGTGTGTGTTGCAGTGACACTGGTGTGTGTTGTGGTGACACTGGTGTGTGTTGCAGGGTGACACTGGTGTGTGTTGTGGTGACACTGGTGTGTGTTGTGGTGACACTGGTGTGTGTTGTGGTGACACTGGTGTGTGTTGTGGTGACACTGGTGTTTGTTGTGGTGACACTGGTGTGTGTTGTAGTGACACTGGTGTGTGTTACAGTGACAATGGTGTGTGTTGTGGTGACACTGGTGTGTGTTGTGGTGACACTGGTGTGTGTTGTGGTGACACTGGTGTGTGTTGTAGTGACACTGGTGTGTGTTGTGGTGACACTGGTGTGTGTTGTGGTGACACTGGTGTGTGTTGTGGTGACACTGGTGTGTGTTGTGGTGACACTGGTGTGTGTTGCAGTGACACTGGTGTGTGTTGTGGTGACACTGGTGTGTGTTGTGGTGACACTGGTGTGTGTTGTGGTGACACTGGTGTGTGTTGCAGGGTGACACTGGTGTGTGTTGCAGGGTGACACTGGTGTGTGTTGTGGTGACACTGGTGTGTGTTGTAGTGACACTGGTGTGTGTTGTGGTGACACTGGTGTGTGTTGTAGTGACACTGGTGTGTGTGTTGTGGTGACACTGGTGTGTGTTGTGGTGACACTGGTGTGTGTTGTGGTGACACTGGTGTGTGTTGTGGTGACACTGGTGTGTGTTGTAGTGACACTGGTGTGTGTTACAGTGACACTGGTGTGTGTTGTAGTGACACTGGTGTGTGTTGTGGTGACACTGGTGTGTGTTGCAGTGACACTGGTGTGTGTTACAGTGACACTGGTGTGTGTTACAGTGACACTGGTGTGTGTTACAGTGACACTGGTGTGTGTTACAGTGACACTGGTGTGTGTTACAGTGACACTGGTGTGTGTTACAGTGACACTGGTGTGTGTTACAGTGACACTGGTGTGTGTTACAGTGACACTGGTGTGTGTTACAGTGACACTGGTGTGTGTTGTGGTGACACTGGTGTGTGTTACAGGGTGACACTGGTGTGTGTTGCAGTGACACTGGTGTGTGTTGCAGTGACCATGGTGTGTGTTACAGGGTGTGCACGGGGCGGAGGGCGGCGTGGCACATGCGGCCACATCAACGACTGTCCGCCACTACTGTCCCTCCTCCACCAGCTGCGCACTGCTACTGCGCCGCCGCACGCCTTCCAGATTCTGCGCAGGTAAGTCTCGGGAACAACTACATAGAAGAGCGCCACAATAAAACCAGCTGGAGTGAAGAATGTTCATGGCAGCGACAGTTACGCCAGCACCCACCTAGTGCATGGCACTCCCTGGCTCCTGGTGGCACACTTCCAATATATATATATCACAGAAAACATTTAATATAATGTTTTGAGTGAATCGAAGCCTAGCCACAGGCTTCGATTCACTCAAAACATTATACACACACACACACACCACACACACACACACCACACACACACACACACATACACACGAACATTTTTGAATGTAATTAATTACAAGTAATGATAGCCTAGTAAAGGCGTTTACTATATAGAGAGCAGCAAACTTGAACAGTATAGAAAACATATATGGAACACCTATAGGAAGTCAACGTTCCTCTTATAAGGGATTTTAACTTTAGACAAACAAATTGGTCTGACAAATATATGGATTAATGAAGCAGATTTATAAAAATAGTTAATTAATGTTTTCTTCGACAACAAATTATGATCCTAAAAACTAAACAAAGCTTTTGAAAAATATTGTTACTTAACAAGGGAACCCCTGATACGTGAGGAGTGAGCTAGGGACCAGGAGTGAGCTAGGGACCAGTAGTGAGCTAGGGACCAGGAGTGAGCTAGGGACGAGGAGGGAGCTAGGGACCAGGAGTGAGCTAGGGACGAGGAGTGAGCTAGGGACCAGGAGTGAGCTAGGGACCAGGAGGGAGCTAGGGACCAGGAGTGAGCTAGGGACCAGGAGGGAGCTAGGGACCAGGAGTGAGCTAGGGACCAGGAGTGAGCTAGGGACCAGGAGTGAGCTAGGGACCAGGAGGGAGCTAGGGACCAGGAGGGAGCTAGGGACCAGGAGGGAGCTAGGACCAGGAGGGAGCTAGGGACCAGGAGTGAGCTAGGGACCAGTAGTGACCTAGGGGACAGTAGTGAGCTAGGGACCAGGAGTGACCTAGGGACCAGTAGTGAGCTAGGGACCAGGAGGGAGCTAGGGACCAGGAGGGAGCTAGGGACCAGGAGTGAGCTAGGGACCAGGAGTGAGCTAGGGACCAGGAGTGAGCTAGGGACCAGTAGTGACCTAGGGGACAGTAGTGAGCTAGGGACCAGGAGTGACCTAGGGACCAGTAGTGACCTAGGGACCAGTAGTGAGCTAGGGACCAGGAGGGAGCTAGGGACCAGGAGTGAGCTAGGGACCAGGAGTGAGCTAGGGACCAGTAGTGACCTAGGGACCAGTAGTGAGCTAGGGACCAGGAGTGAGCTAGGGACCAGGAGTGAGCTAGGGACCAGGAGTGAGCTAGGGACCAGTAGTGACCTAGGGATCAGTAGTGACCTAGGGACCAGTAGTGACCTAGGGGACAGTAGTGAGCTAGGGACCAGGAGGGAGCTAGGGACCAGGAGTGAGCTAGGGACCAGGAGGGAGCTAGGGACCAGTAGTGAGCTAGGGACCAGTAGTGACCTAGGGGACAGTAGTGAGCTAGGGACCAGGAGTGACCTAGGGACCAGTAGTGACCTAGGGGACAGTAGTGAGCTAGGGACCAGGAGTGACCTAGGGATCAGTAGTGACCTAGGGACCAGTAGTGACCTAGTGACCAGTAGTGAGCTAGGGACCAGGAGGGAGCTAGGGACCAGGAGTGAGCTAGGGACCAGGAGGGAGCTAGGGACCAGTAGTGACCTAGTGACCAGTAGTGAGCTAGGGACAGTAGGGAGCTAGGGACCAGTAGTGAGCTAGGGACCAGGAGGGACCTAGGGACCAGTAGTGAGCTAGGGACCAGTAGTGACCTAGGGGACAGTAGTGAGCTAGTGACCAGTAGTGACCTAGTGACCAGTAGTGACCTAGGGGACAGTAGTGACCTAGGGGACAGTAGTGACCTAGTGACCAGTAGTGACCTAGGGAACAGTAGTGACCTAGGGGACAGTAGTGAGCTGGTGACCAGTAGTGACCTAGGGGACAGTAGTGACCTAGTGACCAGTAGTGACCTAGGGGACAGTAGTGACCTAGGGGACAGTAGTGACCTAGTGACCAGTAGTGACCTAGGGAACAGTAGTGACCTAGTGAACAGTAGTGACCTAGGGACCAGTAGTGACCTAGTGACCAGTAGTGACCTAGTGACCAGTAGTGACCTAGGGGACAGTAGTGACCTAGGGGACAGTAGTGACCTAGTGACCAGTAGTGACCTAGGGAACAGTAGTGACCTAGTGAACAGTAGTGACCTAGTGAACAGTAGTGACCTAGTGACCAGTAGTGACCTAGTGACCAGTAGTGACCTAGTGACCAGTAGTGACCTAGTGACCAGTAGTGACCTAGGGGACAGTAGTGACCTAGGGGACAGTAGTGACCTAGTGACCAGTAGTGACCTAGGGAACAGTAGTGACCTAGGGGACAGTAGTGACCTAGTGACCAGTAGTGACCTAGGGGACAGTAGTGACCTAGGGGACAGTAGTGACCTAGTGACCAGTAGTGACCTAGGGAACAGTAGTGACCTAGTGAACAGTAGTGACCTAGTGAACAGTAGTGACCTAGTGAACAGTAGTGACCTAGGGAACAGTAGTGACCTAGTGAACAGTAGTGACCTAGTGAACAGTAGTGACCTAGGGAACAGTAGTGACCTAGGGAACAGTAGTGACCTAGTGAACAGTAGTGACCTAGGGAACAGTAGTGACCTAGGGGACAGTAGTGACCTAGTGACCAGTAGTGACCTAGTGACCAGTAGTGACCTAGGGAACAGTAGTGACCTAGTGACCAGTAGTGACCTAGGGGACAGTAGTGACCTAGTGACCAGTAGTGACCTAGTGACCAGTAGTGACCTAGTGACCAGTAGTGACCTAGGGAACAGTAGTGACCTAGTGACCAGTAGTGACCTAGTGACCAGTAGTGACCTAGTGACCAGTAGTGACCTAGTGACCAGTAGTGACCTAGGGGACAGTAGTGACCTAGGGAACAGTAGTGACCTAGTGACCAGTAGTGACCTAGTGACCAGTAGTGACCTAGGGGACAGTAGTGACCTAGTGACCAGTAGTGACCTAGTGACCAGTAGTGACCTAGTGACCAGTAGTGACCTAGGGGACAGTAGTGACCTAGTGACCAGTAGTGACCTAGTGACCAGTAGTGACCTAGTGACCAGTAGTGACCTAGGGGACAGTAGTGACCTAGTGACCAGTAGTGACCTAGGGGACAGTAGTGACCTAGTGACCAGTAGTGACCTAGGGGACAGTAGTGACCTAGTGACCAGTAGTGACCTAGGGGACAGTAGTGACCTAGTGACCAGTAGTGACCTAGGGGACAGTAGTGACCTAGTGACCAGTAGTGACCTAGGGAACAGTAGTGACCTAGTGACCAGTAGTGACCTAGTGACCAGTAGTGACCTAGTGACCAGTAGTGACCTAGTGACCAGTAGTGACCTAGTGACCAGTAGTGACCTAGGGGACAGTAGTGACCTAGGGGACAGTAGTGACCTAGGGAACAGTAGTGACCTAGTGACCAGTAGTGACCTAGGGAACAGTAGTGACCTAGTGACCAGTAGTGACCTAGTGACCAGTAGTGACCTAGTGACCAGTAGTGACCTAGTGACCAGTAGTGACCTAGGGGACAGTAGTGACCTAGGGAACAGTAGTGACCTAGTGACCAGTAGTGACCTAGTGACCAGTAGTGACCTAGGGGACAGTAGTGACCTAGTGACCAGTAGTGACCTAGTGACCAGTAGTGACCTAGTGACCAGTAGTGACCTAGTGACCAGTAGTGACCTAGGGGACAGTAGTGACCTAGTGACCAGTAGTGACCTAGGGGACAGTAGTGACCTAGTGACCAGTAGTGACCTAGGGGACAGTAGTGACCTAGGGGACAGTAGTGACCTAGGGAACAGTAGTGACCTAGGGGACAGTAGTGACCTAGGGACAGTAGTGACCTAGTGACCAGTAGTGACCTAGTGACCAGTAGTGACCTAGGGAACAGTAGTGACCTAGGGGACAGTAGTGACCTAGGGGACAGTAGTGACCTAGGGGACAGTAGTGACCTAGTGGACAGTAGTGACCTAGGGGACAGTAGTGACCTAGTGAACAGTAGTGACCTAGGGAACAGTAGTGACCTAGGGAACAGTAGTGACCTAGTGAACAGTAGTGACCTAGGGAACAGTAGTGACCTAGGGAACAGTAGTGACCTAGGGAACAGTAGTGACCTAGGGAACAGTAGTGACCTAGTGAACAGTAGTGACCTAGGGAACAGTAGTGACCTAGGGAACAGTAGTGACCTAGTGAACAGTAGTGACCTAGGGGACAGTAGTGACCTAGTGACCAGTAGTGACCTAGGGAACAGTAGTGACCTAGTGAACAGTAGTGACCTAGTGAACAGTAGTGACCTAGGGGACAGTAGTGACCTAGTGACCAGTAGTGACCTAGTGAGCAGTAGTGACCTAGGGAACAGTAGTGACCTAGTGACCAGTAGTGACCTAGGGAACAGTAGTGACCTAGGGAACAGTAGTGACCTAGTGACCAGTAGTGACCTAGTGACCAGTAGTGACCTAGGGAACAGTAGTGACCTAGTGACCAGTAGTGACCTAGGGGACAGTAGTGACCTAGGGGACAGTAGTGACCTAGTGACCAGTAGTGACCTAGTGACCAGTAGTGACCAGTAGTGACCTAGGGACAGTAGTGACCTAGGGACCAGTAGTGACCTAGGGACCAGTAGTGACCTAGGGAACAGTAGTGACCTAGGGAACAGTAGTGACCTAGGGACCAGTAGTGACCTAGGGAACAGTAGTGACCTAGTGACCAGTAGTGACCTAGTGACCAGTAGTGACCTAGTGACCAGTAGTGACCTAGTGACCAGTAGTGACCTAGGGGACAGTAGTGACCTAGTGACCAGTAGTGACCTAGTGACCAGTAGTGACCTAGGGAACAGTAGTGACCTAGGGGACAGTAGTGACCTAGGGGACAGTAGTGACCTAGTGACCAGTAGTGACCTAGTGACCAGTAGTGACCTAGGGAACAGTAGTGACCTAGGGGACAGTAGTGACCTAGGGGACAGTAGTGACCTAGGGGACAGTAGTGACCTAGTGGACAGTAGTGACCTAGTGAACAGTAGTGACCTAGTGACCAGTAGTGACCTAGGGAACAGTAGTGACCTAGGGAACAGTAGTGACCTAGTGACCAGTAGTGACCTAGTGACCAGTAGTGACCTAGTGACAGTAGTGACCTAGTGACCAGTAGTGACCTAGGGGACAGTAGTGACCTAGTGAACAGTAGTGACCTAGGGAACAGTAGTGACCTAGGGAACAGTAGTGACCTAGGGAACAGTAGTGACCTAGTGAACAGTAGTGACCTAGGGGACAGTAGTGACCTAGTGACCAGTAGTGACCTAGGGAACAGTAGTGACCTAGTGAACAGTAGTGACCTAGTGAACAGTAGTGACCTAGGGACAGTAGTGACCTAGTGACCAGTAGTGACCTAGTGACAGTAGTGACCTAGGGAACAGTAGTGACCTAGTGACCAGTAGTGACCTAGGGAACAGTAGTGACCTAGGAACAGTAGTGACCTAGTGACCAGTAGTGACCTAGTGACCAGTAGTGACCTAGGGAACAGTAGTGACCTAGTGACCAGTAGTGACCTAGGGGACAGTAGTGACCTAGGGNAAAAAACTAGTGGAGCATCTGGAGCGAAGGAACTTTGTAACACAGCACCAACATGGGTTCAGGGATGGCAGGTCCTGCCTCACAGGGTTACTTGAATTCTACGACCAGGCAACAAAAATAAGGCAAGAAGAGAAGGGTGGGCAGACTGCATATTTTTGATTGTCAAAAGCCTTTGATACAGTGCCACACAAGAGGCTAGTGCGAAAGTTGGAGATGCAGGCTGGAGTGAAAGGGAAGGTACTCGGTGGATAGAGGAGTACCTAAGCAACAGGAGACAACGAGTCTGTGTGAGGGGTGAAGTCTCAGATTGGCGAGACGTTACAAGTGGAGTCCCGCAGGGGTCAGTCCTTGGACCTATACTGTTTCTGGTATATGTAAATGATCTCCCAGAGGGTATAGATTCGTTCCTCTCAATGTTTGCCGACGATGCAAAAATTATGAGGAGGATTGAAACAGAGGATGATAGTAGGAGGCTACAAGATGACCTAGATAGACTGAGTGAATGGTCCAACAAATGGCTGTTGAAGTTCAACCCAAGTAAATGCAAAGTAATGAAACTAGGCAGTGGATACAGGAGGCCAGACACAGGATACAGAATAGGGGATGAAGTACTTAATGAAACAGACAGAGAGAAAGATCTAAGAGTTGATATCACACCAAACCTGTCTCCTGAAGCCCACATAAAAAGAATAACGTCTGCGGCATATGCGAGGCTGGCTAACATCAGAACGGCGTTCAGGAACCTGTGTAAGGAATCATTCAGAATCTTGTACACCACATATGTAAGACCAATCCTGGAGTACGCGGCCCCAGCATGGAGCCCGTACCTTGTCAAGCACAAGACGAAGCTGGAAAAAGTCCAAAGGTATGCTACTAGACTAGTCCCAGAACTAAGAGGCATGAGTTATGAGGAAAGGCTGCGGGAAATGCAACTTACGACACTGGAAGACAGAAGAGTAAGGGGGGACATGATCACAACCTACAAAATCCTCAGGGGAATTGACCGGGTAAACAAGGATGAACTATTCAACACTGGAGGGGCGCGAACAAGGGGACACAGGTGGAAGCTGAGTACCCAAATGAGCCACAGAGACATTAGAAAGAACTTTTTCAGTGTCAGAGTAGTTAGTAAATGGAATGCACTAGGCAGTGATGTGGTGGAGGCTGACTCCATACACAGTTTCAAATGTAGATATGATAGAGCCCAGTAGGCTCAGGAAACTGTACACCAGTTGATTGACAGTTGAGAGGCGGGACCAAAGAGCCAAAGCTCAACCCCCGCAAGCACAATTAGGTGAGTACAATTAGGTGAGTACACCACACACACACAACACACACCACACACCACACACACACACACACACACACACACACAATTAAAAAAAACGCTACATTTTCTAGATTAGGGCAAATTGTAGGATATCTGTTAAATAAGGGTTAATTAGAGATAAATTACGATATGAGATAATATATTCTAAGTTTAAAATATTGTAAAATTTCGAGGTTAGGTGGTGTATAAACCCCAAGTTATGGGTAAGGTTAAGGAAAATTGAGTTATGTTAATGCCGTTTGGTATACCAACACCCAACATGTCCTGAATTCTGTATTGCACACATGTCAGGAACTAGACTTAGTCATCTCAGCAGAGAAAACAAAGATCCTGAACCGACGCCCACCCAGACGGGTGGGACCGACGCCCACCTAGACGGGGTGGGACCGGTGCCCACCTAGACGGGGTGGGACCGGTGCCCACCTAGACGGGGTGGGACCGGTGCCCATCCCAGACGGGGTGGGACCGGTGCCCACCTAGACGGGGTGGGACCGGTACCCACCTAGACGGGGTGGGGCTGCTCGCAAGCTGCAGCTGCATAATGGCTCTCTGCTCGACTATGTAACCAGATACAAATACCTTGGTCTTGAGGTTCTACTGTACCGCAGTGGTGTAGCCAGACTGAGTCGTCAATGTAGAGAGGCTCCGTGCTCTGAAGGCTGTGGCAGGCGGCTTCCATCCCATGATTGCCATGACCCCTGCTTGCTCTAGTGCCTCAGAGAATGCTTGGAGGGCAGGAAAAGATGCAAAACGAAGCCATGAGGATTATCCTCGGATGCCCCCTACAACTAAATTACTAAACACGAGGAAGGAACTGAATGTTTCATGTGTAAGTGATCGTATCACTAAAATTAATGCTTTAATTGGTATCAAGTGCTTAGGCTAACCCACCCTAACCCTGCACTGAAGCACTCCAAGCCTTCTTCCTTGAAGGTCAGCATCCCTCCAAATGGATTACAAAACTGCCACTGAGCTCAGAATGTATAATATTCATCACCTCTACCAAGAGAGATAACAACGACACTTTCCTGACCCCATGAGAGATTACACCTTTCCAAACTACTGCCCCCCCCCACTTTCCCACCCAAGAAGCTGATTAAAGAACAACCCTTGCTTCGACAAGAAGCAAAGTACAGTGCCTTAAAGGCGTAGATGTAGAGAGTTGTAGATCCCTCTGAGTACTTGGATGTTCTTGTTGTGGCTTGGAAGTGGTAGTGTCTGAAGTTACTGGTGCCTGGGGGTGGGTGCATGATGTGGGTGTTGTTGTGTTGATTTAGGGGCGACGGCGATCGTGGGATCGGATGCGCCCGGCGTACCCGTTAAGGGTGAATCTGCGAAGCCTGGAAAGGTGGAACGCCAAGCCAAATCACGAAACTAGTGACGCCAATCACTAGAAACTTATATGCCATACGGCAAATAAACTCACAGTCAGGCAGATGATTGGGGAGTCCAGGAGTCCTCAGGGTGACAAGCACCGGCCCCGCTCCACACAGAGAACACCAGGTAGCAAAACCAAAACGCTGTCCCCAATTTAAACGCAAAAAGTCATCCGGTGTCCCCCGGCAGAGCAGAAGCCGGCCGCCTACCACGGCTGAGGGCACACCAGGAGCCCACCAAGACCCGCCAACCCCCGGCACCTCTCGGTCAAGCCGGCCCCCGAACACCGTCACACCCCCGGGAGAACCAGCCAGTACACGTCAAAAAAAAATCTATCAACAATCCTGTGACCCAAGGCGATACATGCGCCAGGCGTCGTACAATCGAACCGCTGAAAAGGGATGCCAAACGGCAGTAGCAAAGCCAAAACGCGAAAACAAGACGTGACCAGGCGGCCCCCAGGCGGAGGTGTCCAGACGTCCGCTCGGCTTCAAGGTTGAACCAGGAGTCCATGATGTGGGTGGCAGGGTGGGTGGAGGCAAGCCTCCTGCTGAGTTTGCTGTAGTTAGGGGTTATCTGTCAGCGTGACCTGTACATTTTCTGTGTGGACGGAGTGGTAGCACTGGTAGTAGTTCAGGGTGGACTATGGTGAATGGATTGCTAGGTGCCGCATGCGTTTCTGCAGAAATTTTAACGGTAGGAAATCTGCGATTAGTCCTCAGAGTGATGCTGGGATGGTAATGGATGGAAGTTTACTGTGAGAAAGGATACTTTGGAGTATTTTAACTAAAACACGTCTGTTACCTTGTTCCAGATGTGTGATTACTAGGATGTAGGATGTGACTCTTCCAAAAATAATATCCTGAAATTTACCTGAGGGGCCACTAATACTAGTGACCTCGATGAGGACATGAAGCCGGCGACTTGTCGAAGGTCCCCCAATTGCCCTGATGATCTTTTCCAGCTGTATTTTAAAACCAACAGAGTTTTGGCATTTACGGCTTCGACGGGTAGGTATTTCCATGGGTTTATAACCTTGTGGGTGAATAGGCATCTCCTGTTCTCAGTCCTACATTGTGGCGTGTTGAGCTTGAAACCGTTGCTTCTGGTTTGTGTTAATTCTGACCTTTTGAAGAAATTGTCCGGATCAACATCATTCAAATTGTTCACTATTTTAAAAGTTTCAATGAGATCCGCAATGTCATGCCTGGTTTGTAGTGTTGTTAGCCCTGTGGCCCTCAACCGTTCCTGATACGTGAGTTGACTTAGTTCTGGAATGATTTTTATAGCCCGGTATTGCACTTTCTCCAGATAAACTATGTCATTCTGAAGATGAGGTCTCCATGCCTGATGCAATCATCCAAATGGGGGACAGGGATGCTTAGCCTGTCAAGCCCCCCCCCCCAAAAAAAAATAGGTACCAGAGATTTACACAATTTAATCACTACCTTCTTTACCTTAAGGTAAAAGTACGCTTGATTATTCCTCGGGTTTGATAGTATTTTGTACTGCCGCTCCCACTTGTTGTGCAACTTTCAGTAAATGTTGAATTCTGACTCCAATGTACTTTTCTTCATCAATCTGTTGTAAGGTAATGATGTTAGTTTGGTAGTTGGGACGTGGATGGTTGCGCCCCACATGCAAGGTCTTGCATTTATCGACATTAAAAAGCATTTGCCAGTCCTCTGACCATTTGTGGAGTTCATGTAGATCTCTTTGCAAGGTCTCAATATCACCTTCACTTCCCACTTAACCATAGATCTTAGTGTCATCTGCAGCCTGCTGTGTGCACTGCAACACACAGAAGTGGGTGGTGGGTGGGGGTGTGGGCCTGGCCGCAGTGGCTCCCACCCAGCTCACCCTCGCCGTCTGCTCTACCAGGTGAACACCGCCGTCCTCCAGGTGGTGACCACAACTGTGTTGACTCGCACTATCCCCAGCTTCCCCCAGTGGGTCGGCGAGTAATTACAGGAGGAAAGATTCAGTAGAGGACAAAAAAAGTGCACTCTAAAAGAGTTACGACTCACCCACAGAAGGTGATCTGTCTGCTGCACATTTGGGCCTCTTCCGGCTAAACGTGGGGCTGATCACCTAGTACAGTCCAACATAACCTGAGATAGAAGAACCGTCCACACCCACACTCGTTACCGATGATGCCAAAACAGCATCTACACACTCCTCACCCTCTACTCCCCATCGCTCTCCTCACAGTTATGGGCCTGCAATATGTCCGCCAGCAGCTTTCTACGTTTTTGTACGGGCAGTACCTTCATCGAATGGGGAACGAACGCCACCAGCCGAGAAGAGGGGCAAGCAACCGCACCAACCACTACCGACGGAAGATCCCAACCACACTGGGCCTCACACGTTCAGTCTGATCCCGAGGAACCGTCTTCCACAGCGTCCACTACAGACGGCACGAGGTGCACTTCTGCAGAAACTATGCTACGAATACCACAGCACCTTACGATACCTTCCTCACACTCGAAGCCACAAAGCTGACTCCATGAGCCACAGGACGCTCCGCTAACAGGCAGCGTTGACTTGTACACATGGCAGGATTCCTCGCTGCACTCACAGGCAGGAGACCCTTCGTCGCCCGTCACCGGACCTGAACACCGGGAGTCTCCAGCGGCACAAAGTAAGATTCTCTGATGACATTTACCAGATCTGCCGCGTCCACCAGGCAAGCCGCAGCAACGTGCCCCGAGACTCCACACCGATAACACGTCCGGGGCTGGACACAATACACTCTGTGGAGAGTAAACACCGACACTGAAGACGGTACTCCCCGTACAAGGGGGCACCTGTAGCGTTTGGGTTCCTTTGAATAAACACTTCACAGGTCCGGAGGTAATCCTGTTCCAACGAATGTCCAGCACCTTGCCAAAACACCCAGAGAGCCTCATCAGTACACGTTCCGACATTTGAAAAGGTGCGTCTCGCACGACTACATAGATCTTCCAGATTAACACTAATCATTTTCATTGCACTTGCCCCACAAGGCCAGGTGAAGGATTGCCTTCACAACTGCCCATGGAATCTAGAAAGATGAACTCCTGCCGGAATTCCCCACTTCTCGCCTCACCCGTAAAGTTGTAGACTTACAAAATCCCTCATCTGGATACATTAACAAGGGCATTCCCAGGTTTTACCCCGGACCCCGCACCAAGTAAAGCATCAACACAAAGATGTGCAACAAGCAAGGTTAGTGCGAGTGGCGGACACCAGCTGCGGAGCTCACCATTACTATCAAGGGCCTGCTGACCCGAACTGTGGGGGGGGGGGGGAAGGGAGCTATTCAGGTGGTTAATGTTAAATATTTGCTCTAGTGACTTATTAATTCTTTATACTAAACGCGGCCAGGACTGGAGGTGTTTAAAGTCAGCAATATTTAGAGTGCGGAACTTATGTGGTCACTGCTCACTTTACCATACATTAATATTACAAGATGCTTCATTATAATTTACTCCATTCATGTCAACACCTATAACCATTTATATTACATAAATAACTCCACACTATTGCCGCTTTAACTATACAGAAAACGTGCAAATTCCCCATGTCCTCTGCAGGGAGCCGGTGGCTGAGCGGATAGAACACTGGACGCGTGATCCTGTGTTCCCGGGTTCAAACCCGGCGCCGGCGAGAAACAATGGGCAGAGTTTCTTTCACCCTGATGCCCCTGTTACCTAGCAGTAAATAGGTACCTAGGAGTTAGTCGGCTTTCACGGGCTGCTTCCTGGGGGTGGAGGCCTAGTCGAGGACCGGGCCGCGGGGACACTAAGCCCCGAAATCATCTCAAGATAACCTCGGAGACCGGTGTGAGGGCATCTGGACGCGGGCAGCTATATCAAACTACCGACGTCACCTGGTAATGTATTTAAATATCCCCCTTTTCTGGATCCTGAAGTCATCCTATGCAACAAGTAGTCTGCTTTAGTGACAGAAAAAATTCGCGTAGGTAGTGTCCATGGCCGGAGCAGCAGGCTAGGGGACTGCTTGAAGTGCTGCAGGAGGGCACACATGTCTTGCAGCTGTCTCAATGGCCCGCGACGTCCGTTCTCTTCAAAGCCGAACATCTATAATGTCCAAAAGCATAACTCGGCTTGGGAAAGATAGTCCGTCATTGCTGTAAGTGCGAGGATGTCCACAACGATGGTTGTGGACATCCTCTGCAGACAGCGCCCTCTTGCCGCTGACATTGCCGCTGACATTGCCGCTGACACACAGACATTGCTGTGTCCTCTTCAGACACAGAGGGAGCGGCCTCTTGCCGCTGACATACAGACATTGCTGCAGACAGCGGCCTCTTGCTGCAGCTGTCTGCAGCAAGAGGTGAATATGGACTCTCCCCGGGGGCTTGTTACAGCAGTAATACCAGTAATGAGCAGTGGGACAGTGGCACGGTAAGGCTGAGTGAACTGGCTGCTGGAACTTACACATATGTCTACAATTTGTGGCTGGAAGTAAGAGAAATTGGTGAGGCCTTCCAGGAGACGGGGACACAGGAAGAAAGGTTTACTGTAGTTAAGTGGATATAGGCTTTCACCTTCCCTCTGCAAATAACATAAGAGGATGGAGATTTATATTAAGAACTTCGTAGCAGCTGAGTTAGTAGATCCACCGACAGCAACGGCGGTGTGGCGGTGTGGTAAATTATCATCAAGTGACAAGAGGAAGATTCCTACACAATTATCTACAAGAGAGAAGAGCTCAGGAATGTGACCCGGTATATGGCAGAAGAAGTTATGTTTAATTAGGTTCCTTCAAAAGGAGAGATTTAAGCCCCATTCATTTTATGTATTAATGAACACAATAGCATCAGGAACGTCCTGTGACGATCACGGCGATTAAATGCTGATGAAATGTTTATACAAGGAACCTGTGCAAGAATATTTAGACTGCCTTAAATAGACTTGGAGTAGCCTTTCAAAAGCTGGGCGTAGTTATAAGTATAGAGAAAACCATACGTGAATGTAGACAACAAAAATAACACTAAATACCACTAAAAATGACACGGAACAAAACCTGAGCAGAGGCACAAATACTGAAGCATGAATGTTGGAGACACATGTGAACACACACACATAAATCTCACACTTGCATCTTATGTAAAGCTAAATTGTGTCCCCTAAAGGCACTAACATATGAAGGTATTAGGGTTCCTGTTTTGTACATAAATTAAATTTTTCCCCGAGGGGCGAGTTTATTGGGCAGCGCCACTCATCATGTGAGTGGACACACCGCCATAGCAGCACATGCGACACTCCCCAACAGGAAGAAAACCCGCTGAGTTGTTCATCCTGTCACTTGTACCCAGACACAGCTGGGACTTGGTTAACTGTCTCAGTGAACAGCTTACCAACAAGAAGATTAACATTCATCAACCCTTAAAATCTTACGTTATCTTGCGGGTGCAAAATGGGGGAATCTTTTAATAACAGTATCTATATTTGACAAATGGTATTTTCCTAACTCAAACAAGGTGAGATTTATTATTCTACAAACATTTCTAATGTCTCTCAGATATTCACATTCTCGTAGATAGTGGTCAGTGCAGTGTCCATCACTCTCACCACAGATTCCTCAACTCCTCTGCTCAACTGTTGTTTCCATTCCAAATCTCCATGGATATTTGTATCCAAGACGGATTCTCGCTATTACTGATTCCCTCCCGCGGGTACCTCCTCTTCGTCCATAATGATTGGTATTACCAGCTGCAACCATGTTGTACCAGCGTACAAATTTACTAATTTGTTCTTCTATCCTCCTTTCCTCAGTTACCTTGTCACGGTGATGTTGCCTGATAATACCTCTGATTTGTAGAAGTCTTGGGCATGAAGTATTCAATATGGTCTCCTTCAGCGCCTTCAGCAGCCAGCACATCTGCTCGTTCATTTCCACATATCCCAACATGGAGGGGATCCACAGAAACTTGACGACTCTTCCCTGATTGGAAAGTACTCTCACGGCTCTCTTGACCTCAGCGACTATCGCAAGATTTTTCTGCCCGATTTTTATTTAGACTTTGTAGTGCTGCTTTTGAATCAGTGCAGATCACTGCACCAATAGTGTTTCGTTGTACGAATCTGAACGCCATAACAATGGCAGTTAGTTCTGCTTGCGTTGAGGCAAAGTTCTCAATACGAGCTTTTCCTTCTTTTCTGCGTTGGAAGGCATTATTCCTAATTACAGTGTATGCTGCACCAGCCCTGCCATTAATAGGGTTAGATGACCCATCAGTGTAGATTTGGTCTAATTCATCTCCGGCTTCTTTATAAATTTCCTCGAGATACTTGTGCCTCATTTCTTGCGGTATCATGCTGGACTTTTTCGTTGTCATTTCATTGATGATAATTCTAAATGAGTCATCCTCCCAGTGAGGTAACCTCTCTACAGGCAGGAGCTCACAGGCTTGCTCAATCAGGTGAAGTTCTTCGAGGTAGCAGACTGATCTGTAATGCCATATTTGCTTCTCCTGTTTCCGCCTGTAAATTGCACAGAACTCAGTTTTTTCTTTGCAATATCATTGTAATTGCGATCTCTAGCTATGGCTATCTTAATTAATTGCAAGCTAAGCATTC
>WNGS01161866.1:38036-44598 GCA_020271785.1 Procambarus virginalis
CACAGGTGGGGACCACAGGTGAGGACCACAGGTGAGGACCACAGGTGGGGACCACAGGTGGTGACCACAGGTGAGGACCACAGGTGAGGACCACAGGTGGGGACCACAGGTGAGGACCACAGGTGAGGACCACAGGTGGGGACCACAGGTGAGGACCACAGGTGGTGACCACAGGTGAGGACCACAGGTGGGGACCACAGGTGGTGACCACAGGTGGGGACCACAGGTGGTGACCACAGGTGGGGACCACAGGTGGGGACCACAGGTGGGGACCACAGGTGGGGACCACAGGTGAGGACCACAGGTGAGGACCACAGGTGGGGACCACAGGTGAGGACCACAGGTGGGGACCACAGGTGAGGACCACAGGTGGTGACCACAGGTGGGGACCACAGGTGGTGACCACAGGTCAGGACCACAGGTGGTGACCACAGGTGAGGACCACAGGTGGTGACCACAGGTCAGGACCACAGGTGAGGACCACAGGTGGGGACCACAGGTCAGGACCACAGGTGAGGACCACAGGTGAGGACCACAGGTGAGGACCACAGGTGGGACCACAGGTGAGGACCACAGGTCAGGACCACAGGTCAGGACCACAGGTCAGGACCACAGGTGGTGACCACAGGTCAGGACCACAGGTCAGGACCACAGGTGAGGACCACAGGTGGTGACCACAGGTCAGGACCACAGGTGAGGACCACAGGTGAGGACCACAGGTGAGGACCACAGGTGAGGACCACAGGTGAGGACCACAGGTGGGGACCACAGGTGAGGACCACAGGTGAGGACCACAGGTGAGGACCACAGGTGAGGACCACAGGTCAGGACCACAGGTGGGGACCACAGGTGGTGACCACAGGTGGTGACCACAGGTGGGGACCACAGGTGGGGACCACAGGTGGGGACCACAGGTCAGGACCACAGGTGAGGACCACAGGTGAGGACCACAGGTGGGGACCACAGGTGGTGACCACAGGTGGGGACCACAGGTGGGGACCACAGGTGGGGACCACAGGTCAGGACCACAGGTGAGGACCACAGGTGAGGACCACAGGTGGGGACCACAGGTGGTGACCACAGGTGGGGACCACAGGTGAGGACCACAGGTGGTGACCACAGGTGGGGACCACAGGTGGGGACCACAGGTCAGGACCACAGGTGAGGACCACAGGTGAGGACCACAGGTGGTGACCACAGGTGAGGACCACAGGTGGGGACCACAGGTGGTGACCACAGGTGGGGACCACAGGTGAGGACCACAGGTGGGGACCACAGGTGGGGACCACAGGTGAGGACCACAGGTGGGGACCACAGGTGAGGACCACAGGTGAGGACCACAGGTCAGGACCACAGTTGGGGACCACAGGTGGGGACCACAGTTGGGGACCACAGTTGGGGACCACAGGTGAGGACCACAGGTGAGGACCACAGGTCAGGACCACAGTTGGGGACCACAGGTGGGGACCACAGGTGGGGACCACAGGTGGTGACCACAGGTGGGGACCACAGTTGGGGACCACAGTTGGGGACCACAGGTGGTGACCACAGGTGGTGACCACAGGTGGGGACCACAGTTGGGGACCACAGGTGGTGACCACAGGTGGTGACCACAGGTGAGGACCACAGGTGAGGACCACAGGTCAGGACCACAGTTGGGGACCACAGATGGGGACCACAGGTGGTGACCACAGGTGGGGACCACAGTTGGGGACCACAGTTGGGGACCACAGGTGAGGACCACAGGTGAGGACCACAGGTCAGGACCACAGTTGGGGACCACAGTTGGGGACCACAGGTGGGGACCACAGGTGGTGACCACAGGTGGGGACCACAGGTGAGGACCACAGGTGGGGACCACAGGTGAGGACCACAGGTGGGGACCACAGGTCAGGACCACAGTTGGGGACCACAGGTGAGGACCACACGTCAGGACCACAGTTGGGGACCACAGGTCAGGAAGAGGAACTTTTCCTATAATGGTAAACCAGTTCTCGGTGATATATTTAGCCTCAAAGTCTGTCTCAGCTCCGGTCTCCAGCCACTAACAATAACCTCCCACAACACTAACCACCGTCCACTAACCATAACCTCCCACACAACACTAGCCACCGTCCACTAACCATAACCTCCCACACAACACTAGCCACCGTCCACTAACCATAACCTGCCACACAACACTAACCACCGTCCACTAACAATAACCTCCCACACAACACTAACCACCGTCCACTAACCATAACCTGCCACACAACACTAACCACCGTCCACTAACAATAACCTGCCACACAACACTAACCACCGTCCACTAACAATAACCTGCCACACAACACTAACCACCGTCCACTAACAATAACCTGCCACACAACACTAACCACCGTCCACTAACCATAACCTCCCACACAACACTAACCACCGTCCACTAACCATAACCTGCCACACAACACTAACCACCGTCCACTAACCATAACCTCCCACACAGCACTAGCCACCGTCCATTAACCATAACCTCCCACAGTACACTAACCACCGTCCACTAACCATAACCTCCCACACAACACTAGCCACCGTCCACTAACCATAACCTCCCACACAACACTAGCCACCGTCCACTAACCATAACCTCCCACAGTACACTAACCACCGTCCACTAACCATAACCTCCCACACAACACTAACCACCGTCCACTAACCATAACCTCCCACACAACACTAGCCACCGTCCACTAACCATAACCTCCCACACAAACACTAGCCACCGTCCACTAACCATAACCTGCCACAGGACACTAACCACCATCCACTAACCATAACCTCCCACACAACACTAGCCACCGTCCACTAACCATAACCTCCCACACAACACTAGCCACCGTCCACTAACCATAACCTCCCACACAACACTAGCCACCGTCCACTAACTGGTCCACTGACCACTCTGCTTGATCAGAGTGTACACAACTAGATGTGATAGTGAAGATCATAACAAATAGTGAATAGGATAGTGAAGAAGTGATTCTAAACGTAAAGCATTAGCACTCTAACGGTGCTAAGAGGAACAAGAAGCAGAGTACTGGTGATATATAGTGACAAGTTGGAGGGACCTACGCCTGGCAGCGGCGTGGATGTTGACCAGCAGACATACGAGGAGCAAACAAGATTTTCAACAGAACTTTTAACACCTGTTTGTACTGTGGGATGTTTTGAATTAGCGGTAAGGTAACGCCTCTCACAAAGTCAGTCAATCGGTGTACAGTATTATTGCTTTTTAATTGTTAGTCTTGGATATAAGTTAACAAACGGAAACGAACCTCTAGGGAAATATTCCGTTCATGTGGGACCTAGTTTCTGGCACCCAAGTGTGAAGAAAACACTACGCACTACCCGGAGGCAACTACCATACCCCTTCTCTCTCCCCCCCCCTCCCACCATAGCACCAACAGTACACAGCCTCCCAACCATAGGGCCTACACCCTCCCACTCTAATCTGCCCCACACACCCTCAACATCCCCTCCCCCTCTCCCACCTCCTCCCATACACTCACTCACACACACACACACACACACACACACACACACACACACACACNCACAGGTGAGGACCACAGGTGGGGACCACAGGTGGGGACCACAGGTGGGGACCACAGGTGAGGACCACAGGTGGGGACCACAGGTGGTGACACAGGTGAGGACCACAGGTGGGGACCACAGGTGAGGACCACAGGTCAGGGACACAGGTGAGGACCACAGGTGGGGACCACAGGTGAGGACCACAGGTGGGGACCACAGGTGGGGACCACAGGTGGGGACCACAGGTGGTGACCACAGGTGGGACCACAGGTGGTGACCACAGTGGTGACCACAGGTGAGGACCACAGGTGGTGACCACAGGTGGGACCACAGGTGGTGACCACAGGTGGGGACCACAGGTGGTGACCACAGGTGGGACCACAGGTGGTGACCACAGGTGGGGACCACAGGTGGGACCACAGGTGAGGACCACAGGTGAGGACCACAGGTGAGGACCACAGGTGGGGACCACAGGTGGTGACCACAGGTGGGGACCACAGGTGGGGACCACAGGTGGGGACCACAGGTGGGGACCACAGGTGGGGACCACAGGTGGGGACCACAGGTGGGGACCACAGGTGGTGACCACAGGTGGGGACCACAGGTGGGGACCACAGGTGAGGACCACAGGTGAGGACCACAGGTGAGGACCACAGGTGGGGACCACAGGTGGGGACCACAGGTGGTGACCACAGGTGGTGACCACAGGTGGGGACCACAGGTGGTGACCACAGGTGGGGACCACAGGTGGTGACCACAGGTGGGGACCACAGGTGGGGACCACAGGTGGGGACCACAGGTGGTGACCACAGGTGAGGACCACAGGTGGTGACCACAGGTGAGGACCACAGGTGGGGACCACAGGTGAGGACCACAGGTGAGGACCACAGGTGAGGACCACAGGTGGGGACCACAGGTGGGGACCACAGGTGGTGACCACAGGTGGTGACCACAGGTGGGGACCACAGGTGGTGACCACAGGTGGGGACCACAGGTGGTGACCACAGGTGGGGACCACAGGTGGGGACCACAGGTGGGGACCACAGGTGGGGACCACAGGTGGGGACCACAGGTGGTGACCACAGGTGGGGACCACAGGTGGGGACCACAGGTGGTGACCACAGGTGGGGACCACAGGTGGGGACCACAGGTGGTGACCACAGGTGAGGACCACAGGTGGTGACCACAGGTGAGGACCACAGGTGGGGACCACAGGTGAGGACCACAGGTGAGGACCACAGGTGAGGACCACAGGTGGGGACCACAGGTGGGGACCACAGGTGGTGACCACAGGTGGGGACCACAGGTGGGGACCACAGGTGGGGACCACAGGTGGTGACCACAGGTGAGGACCACAGGTGGTGACCACAAGTCAGGACCACAGGTGGGGACCACAGGTGAGGACCACAGGTGGTGACCACAGGTGAGGACCACAGGTGGTGACCACAGGTGAGGACCACAGGTGAGGACCACAGGTGGGGACCACAGGTGGTGACCACAGGTGGTGACCACAGGTGGGGACCACAGGTGGGGACCACAGGTGGTGACCACAGGTGGGGACCACAGGTGGTGACCACAGGTGGGGACCACAGGTGAGGACCACAGGTGAGGACCACAGGTGGGGACCACAGGTCAGGACCACAGGTGGGGACCACAGGTGGTGACCACAGGTGGTGACCACAGGTGGGGACCACAGGTGGGGACCACAGGTCGGGACCACAGGTGGGGACCACAGGTGGGGACCACAGGTGGGGACCACAGGTGGAGACCACAGGTGGGGACCACAGGTGGGGACCACAGGTGGGGACCACAGGTCAGGACCACAGGTGGGGACCACAGGTGGGGACCACAGGTCGGGACCACAGGTGGGGACCACAGGTGGGGACCACAGGTGGGGACCACAGGTCAGGACCACAGGTGGGGACCACAGGTGAGGACCACAGGTGGGGACCACAGGTGGGGACCACAGGTGGGGACCACAGGTGGAGACCACAGGTGGGGACCACAGGTGGGGACCACAGGTGGGGACCACAGGTCAGGACCACAGGTGGGGACCACAGGTGGGGACCACAGGTCGGGACCACAGGTGGGGACCACAGGTGGGGACCACAGGTGGGGACCACAGGTGGGGACCACAGGTGGGGACCACAGGTGAGGACCACAGGTGGGGACCACATGTGGGGACCACAGGTCAGGACCACAGGTGGAGACCACAGGTGGGGACCACAGGTCAGGACCACAGGTCAGGACCACAGGTCAGGACCACAGGTCAGGACCACAGGTCAGGACCACAGGTCAGGACCACAGGTCAGGACCACAGGTCAGGACCACAGGTCAGGACCACAGGTGGGGACCACAGGTCAGGACCACAGGTCAGGACCACAGGTCAGGACCACAGGTGGGGACCACAGGTGAGGACCACAGGTCAGGACCACAGGTCAGGACCACAGGTGAGGACCACAGGTCAGGACCACAGGTGGGGACCACAGGTCAGGACCACAGGTCAGGACCACAGGTGGGGACCACAGTTGGGGACCACAGGTCAGGACCACAGGTCAGGACCACAGGTCAGGACCACAGGTCAGGACCACAGGTCAGGACCACAGGTCAGGACCACAGGTCAGGACCACAGGTCAGGACCACAGTTGGGGACCACAGGTGGGGACCACAGGTCAGGAAGAGGAACTTTTCCTATAATGGTAAACCAGTTCTCGGTGATATATTTAGCCTCAAAGTCTGTCTCAGCTCATGTCTCCAGTCACTCACCATAACCTGCCACACAACACTAACCACCGTCACTAACAATAACCTGCCACACAACACTAACCACCGTCCACTAACAATAACCTCCCACACAACACTAGCCACCGTCCACTAACCATAACCTGCCACACAACACTAACCACCGTCACTAACAATAACCTGCCACACAACACTAACCACCGTCCACTAACAATAACCTCCCACACAACACTAGCCACCGTCCACTAAC
>WNGS01161866.1:61013-95836 GCA_020271785.1 Procambarus virginalis
GGTGGTTCACACAACACTGGCAGGTGGTGGTGGTGGTTCACACAACACTGGCAGGTGGTGGTGGTGTTCACACAACACTGGCAGGTGGTGGTGGTGGTTCACACAACACTGGCAGGTGGTGGTGAGGTTCACACAACACTGGCAGGTGGTGGTGGTGGTGGTTCACACTACACTGGCAGGTGTGGTGGTGGTTCACACTACACTGGCAGGTGGTGGTGGTGGTTCACCACTACACTGGCAGTGGTGGTGGTGGTTCACACTACACTGGCAGGTGGTGGTGGTGGTCCACACAACACTGGCAGGTGGTGGTGGTGGTGGTTCACACAACACTGGCAGGTGGTGGTGGTGGTTCACACTACACTGGCAGGTAGTGGTGGTGGTTCACACTACACTGGCAGGTGGTGGTGGTGGTTCACACAACACTGGCAGGTGGTGGTGGTTCACACTACACTGGCAGGTGGGGTGGTGGTTCACACACACTGGCAAGTGGTGGTTCACACAACACTGGCAGGTGGTGGTGGTTCACACAACACTGGCAGGTGGTGGTGGTTCACACTACACTGGCAGGTGGTGGTGGTGGTTCACACTACACTGGCAGGTGGTGGTGGTGGTTCACACTACACTGGCAGGTGGTGGTTCACACAACACTGGCAGGTGGTGGTGGTGGTTCACACAACACTGGCAGGTGGTGGTGGTGGTTCACACTACACTGGCAGGTGGTGGTGGTGGTTCACACTACACTGGCAGGTGGTGGTTCACACTACACTGGCAGGTGGTGGTGGTGGTTCACACTACACTGGCAGGTGGTGGTTCACACTACACTGGCAGGTGGTGGTGGTGGTTCACACTACACTGGCAGGTGGTGGTGGTGGTGGTTCACACTACACTGGCAGGTGGTGGTGGAGGTTCACACTACACTGGCAGGTGGTGGTGGTGGTTCACACAACACTGGCAGGTGGTGGTGGTGGTTCACACTACACTGGCAGGTGGTGGTGGTGGTTCACACAACACTGGCAGGTGGTGGTGGTGGTTCACACAACACTGGCAGGTGGTGGTGGTGGTTCACACAACACTGGCAGGTGGTGGTGGTTCACACTACACTGACAGGTGGTGGTGGTTCACACTACACTGGCAGGTGGTGGTGGTTCACACAACACTGGCAGGTGGTGGTGGTTCACACAACACAGGCAGGTGGTGGTGGTTCACACAACACAGGCAGGTGGTGGTGGTTCACACTACACTGGCAGGTGGTGGTGGTGGTTCACACTACACTGGCAGGTGGTGGTGGTGGTTCACACAACACTGGCAGGTGGTGGTGGTGGTTCACACAACACTGGCAGGTGGTGGTGGTTCACACAACACTGGCAGGTGGTGGTGGTTCACACAACACTGGCAGGTGGTGGTGGTTCACACAACACTGGCAGGTGGTGGTGGTGGTTCACACTACACTGGCAGGTGGTAGTGGTTCACACAACACTGGCAGGTGGTGGTGGTTCACACTACACTGGCAGGTGGTGGTTCACACTACACTGGCAGGTGGTGGTGGTTCACACTACACTGGCAAGTGGTGGTGGTGGTTCACACTACACTGAGGTGGTGGTGGTTCACATTACACTGGCTGGTGGTGGTGGTTCACACAACACGGCAGGTGGTGGTGGTTCACACTACACTGGCAGGTGGTGGTGGTGGTTCACACAACACTGGCAGGTGGTGGTGGTGGTTCACACTACACTGGCAGGTGGTGGTGGTTCACACAACACTGGCAGGTGGTGGTGGTGGTTCACACTACACTGGCAGGTGGTGGTGGTTCACACAACACTGGCAGGTGGTGGTGGTGGTTCACACAACACTGGCAGGTGGTGGTGGTTCACACTACACTGGCAGGTGGTGGTGGTTCACACTACACTGGCAGGTGGTGGTGGTTCACACAACACTGGCAGGTGGTGGTGGTTCACATTACACTGGCTGGTGGTGGTGGTGGTGGTGGTTCACACAACACTGGCAGGTGGTGGTGGTTCACATTACACTGGCTGGTGGTGGTGGTGGTGGTGGTTCACACTACACTGGCAAGTGGTGGTTCACATTACACTGGCTGGTGGTGGTGGTGGTGGTGGTTCACACAACACTGGCAGGTGGTGGTGGTTCACACTACACTGGCAGGTGGTGGTGGTTCACACAACACTGGCAGGTGGTGGTGGTTCACACTACACTGGCAGGTGGTGGTGGTTCACACTACACTGGCAGGTGGTGGTTCACACAACACTGGCAGGTGGTGGTGGTTCACACTACACTGGCAGGTGGTGGTGGTGGTTCACACAACACTGGCAGGTGGTGGTGGTTCACACTACACTGGCAAGTGGTGGTTCACACTACACTGGCAGGTGGTGGTGGTTCACACTACACTGGCAGGTGGTGGTGGTGGTTCACACTACACTGGCAAGTGGTGGTTCACACTACACTGGCAGGTGGTGGTGGTGGTTCACACTACACTGGCAAGTGGTGGTTCACACTACACTGGCAGGTGGTGGTGGTGGTTCACACTACACTGGCAGGTGGTGGTGGTGGTGGTTCACACTGCACTGGCAGGTGGTGGTGGTGGTTCACACAACACTGGCAGGTGGTGGTGGTGGTTCACACTACACTGGCAGGTGGTGGTTCACACTACACTGGCAGGTGGTGGTGGTGGTTCACACTACACTGGCAGGTGGTGGTGGTGGTTCACACTACACTGGCAGGTGGTGGTGGTGGTTCACACTACACTGGCAGGCGGTGGTGGAGGTTCACACAACACTGGGAGGTGGTGGTGGAGGTTCACACAACACTGGCAGGTGGTGGTGGTGAACCACCACTATGCACAAGGGGGGAGTAAAGCCTTGGTAAAAATTATAGGCCAGTTGCACAAACATCACACATAATAATATTGTTTGAAAGAGTGATTAGGAATCAAATTTCTAGTTTTATGGAAAACAATGAATTGCACAATCCAGGACAACATGGATTTAGAGCGGGAAGATCGTGTCTGTCACAGTTACTCAACCACTATGACAAAATCCCAGAAGCCCTAGAAGAAAAGCAAAATGCAGATGTTGTATACACAGACTTTGCAAAGGCGTTCGACAAATGTGCCCATGAGGTGATAGCTCACAAAATGAGGTCAATGGGAATAACTGGAAAAGTAGGACGCTGGATACTCAATTTCCTGTCGAACAGAACACAAAGAGTAACAGTCAATTAGATAAAATCGAGTTCAAGCGATGTTAAAAGCTCTGTACCTCAAGGTACAGTCCTTGCACCGCTACTGTTCCTTATTCTCATATCTGATAAAGACAAAAATACACGTCACAGCTTCGTGTCGTCCTTTGCAGATGACACAAAAATCAGCATGAAAATTATCTCTGCTGAAGACATTGAAAAACTACTAGCAGATGTCAATAAAGTTTTCGATTGGGCAGCAGAAAATAACATGATGTTTAACAGTGATAAATTTCAGGTACTCAGGTACGGCAAAAATGAGGATCTGAAACATAATACAGGGTACAAAACACAATCGAATCTTCCCATAGTAGAAAAAGAGCATGTCAAGGATTTGGGAATAATGATGTCCGACGATCTAACGTTTAGGGAGCATAACCAAGCAAATATTGCGTCAGCCAGAAAAATGATCGGATGGATTACGAGAACTTTCAAATCCAGGGATCCCATCACAATGGTTGTACTCTTCAAGTCACTTGTGTTGTCCCGTCTCGAATACTGCTCAGTACTCACTTCCCCCTTCAGAGCAGGAGAGATTGCTGAAATAGAGGGAACACAGAGAACATATACGGCACGCATAGACGAGATAAAACACCTAAATTATTGGGATCGTCTCAAAGCTCTCCAAATGTACTCACTAGAAAGGAGACGAGAGAGATACCAAATAATATACACGTGGAAAATACTGGAGGGCCAGGTCCCAAATCTACACAGTAAAATAACAACGTACTGGAGTGAACGATATGGAAGAAAATGCAAGATTGAACCAGTGAAGAGCAGGGGTGCCATAGGCACAATCAGAGAACACTGTATAAACATCAGAGGTCCGCGGTTGTTCAACGTCCTCCCAGCGAGCATAAGAAATATTGCCGGAACAACCGTGGACATCTTCAAGAGAAAACTGGACTGTTTTCTAAGAGAAGTTCCGGATCAGCCGGGTTGTGGTGGGTATGTGGCCCTGCGGGCCGCTCCAAGCAACAGCCTGGTGGACCAAACTCTCACAAGTCGAGCCTGGCCTCTGGCCGCTCCAAGCAACAGCCTGGTGGACCAAACTCTCACAAGTCAAGCCTGGCCTCGGGTCGGGCTTGGGGAGTAGAAGAACTCCCAGAACTCCATCAAGCAGGTATCAACCAGGTAACAGTCCGGAGACTAATATCTCCACTTCTGGCTATTAGCCGACCGTTAATTAACGCTTCTTGTAACCTTTGTCGTTTGATCGCCGAGGTCCCACCAACACGGACACTCTACTTCTTTGCTTTGCTTAGAATATTTTTAAATAGGTTATATTTTGAATCCACATCGAAAACCCCTTTTACGTCACCTGTCGCTAAGTTCACGTCTCGCTCCAAGACCAGCCCACCCCCCCCCCCCCTATACCCAAGACTTTCCAATCTATTTGACCCCAAAAATTTCTTAGGCTATTAAAATCAGCTTTTCGAAAATCTGGCACTTGAACAGAATTTTTCCCTGCAGATTTATTCCATTCTATACAAAATCTGATTTCTTTGTGATCACTGTTCCCTAGCTCACTCCCTATTTCGATGTCATTAATTTGTTTCCCTGTTAGTTAATACTAAGTCTAAAATATTATTTTCCCGCGTTGGTTCCTTAATGTGTAGAGTAAGAAAACAATCGTCAATTAATTCTAGAAAATTTTCTGCTTCATTATTCCCTGTTCTGTTAAGCCAGTTTATTCCAATAAATTAAAGTCACCCATGACACAAATACTGTTAGACCTAGATGCTCTAGATATTTCATCCCACAGATGCTTTGCTTCCATTCAGTTTAACTTCCATTCTGAATTAACATCAAGGGAGACGTGGCCATCTCGTCTAACCTTCCCCTCACTAATCCCTTGACCCTTGGGGGGTAGCCTCCCAGGTAGAAAACTGCACACTGTCTCAAAAACTTAGATAGCACGCAAGTATCCAAGACTATATCATTTATCAACAGCTAAACTGTTACAGCCACCTGTCACTCCCCACATGGGCTCCCGTCCACGTGTGTTCCCCTCCACGTCAATAAAGCTCTGGTGTACTAAGAGGAATGATGTATTGCAGTGCACGTGGTGCCCATCTGCCTGCCCGTCAACCCGCAGCAGGACCTGGGCTTCAGCGAGCAGCAGTTTATTGGGAAGTCTGCCTGGGCGGCCGGCTGGGGCACCACCTCCAGAGGTTAGTGTCTTACTGTGTACGGTGTCTCACACTGTACAGTGTCTCACTGTGTACAGTGTCTCACTGTGTACGGTGTCTCACTGTGTACAGTGTCTCACTGTGTACGGTGTCTCACTGTGTACGGTGTCTCACTGTGTACGGTGTCTCACTGTGTAGAGTGTCTCACTGTGTAGTGTCTCACTGTGTACGGTGTCTCACTGTGTACGGTGTCTCACTGTGTAGAGTGTCTCACTGTGTAGAGTGTCTCACTGTGTACGGTGTCTCACTGTGTACAATGTCTCACTGTGTACGGTGTCTCACTGTGTACGGTGTCTCACTGTGTACAGTGTCTCACTGTGTACAGTGTCTCACTGTGTAGAGTGTCTCACTGTGTACGGTGTCTCACTGTGTACAATGTCTCACTGTGTAGAGTGTCTCACTGTGTACGGTGTCTCACTGTGTACAATGTCTCACTGTGTACGGTGTCTCACTGTGTACGGTGTCTCACTGTGTACAGTGTCTCACTGTGTACAGTGTCTCACTGTGTACAGTGTCTCACTGTGTACGGTGTCTCACTGTGTACGGTGTCTCACTGTGTACGGTGTCTCACTGTGTAGTGTCTCACGCTGTGTAGAGTGTCTCACACTGTGTACAGTGTCTCACACTGTGTACAGTGTCTCACACTGTGTACAGTGTCTCACACTGTGTACAGTGTCTCACACTGTGTACAGTGTCTCACACTGTGTACAGTGTCTCACACTGTGTACAGTGTCTCACACTGTGTACAGTGCCTGCACCCCTACACTCACTTTTTATGAGAGTATAAGTGTGTATGAGTACTCACCTAATTGTGCTTGCGAGGTTGAGCTCTGGCGCATTGGTCCCGCCTCTCAACTGTCAGTCAACTATTGTACAGGTTCCTGAGAATATTGGGCTGTGTGTAAGGAATATGAGCAAGGGGGTAAATGCTTATGTGAGGGCAGAATTCTGCATAAAAGTGAAAATGTGTATTAGGGATATGGAGTGTGTATGAGAGAGGGGAAGAGTGTATGAGAGAGGGTAACAGTGTATGAGAGAAGGGAAGAGTGTATGAGAGAGGGTAACAGTGTATGAGAGAGGGGAAGAGTGTATGAGAGAGGGGTAACAGTGTATGAGAGAAGGGAAGAGTGTATGAGAGAGGGGAAGAGTGTATGAGAGAGGGTAACAGTGTATGAGAGAGGGGAAGAGTGTATGAGAGAGGGTAACAGTGTATGAGAGAGAGGGTAACAGTGTATGAGAGAGGGTAACAGTGTATGAGAGAAGGGAAGAGTGTATGAGAGAGGGTAACAGTGTTATGAGAGAAGGGAAGAGTGTATGAGAGAGGGGAAGAGTGTATGAGAGAAGGGAAGTGTGTATGGGAGAGTGGAAGAGTGTATGAGAGAAGGGAAGAAAGAGTGTATGAGAGAGGCGAGTGTGTATGGGAGAGTGGAAGAGTGTATGAGAGAGGGAAGAGTGTATGAGAGAAGGTAACAGTGTATGAGAGAGGGGAACAGTGTATGAGAGAAGGTAACAGTGTATGAGAGAGGGTAAGGGTAACAGTGTATGAGAGAGGGTAACAGTGTATGAGAGAGGGTAACAGTGTATGAGAGAGGGTAACAGTGTATGAGAGAGGGTAACAGTGTATGGAGAGAGGGTAAACAGTGTATGAGAGAGGGGAACAGTGTATGAGAGAGGGTAACAGTGTATGAGAGAGGGTAACAGTGTATGAGAGAGGGGAAGAGTGTATGAGAGAGGGGAAGAGTGTATGAGAGAGGGTAACAATGTATGGGAGAGGGTAACAGTGTATGAGAGAGGGTAACAGTGTATGAGAGGGGAAGAGTGTATGAGAGAGGGTAACAGTGTATGAGAGGGGTAACAGTGTATGAGAGAGGGTAAACAGTGTATGAGAGAAGGGAAGAGTGTATGAGAGAGGGTAACAGTGTATGAGAGAGGGTAACAGTGTATGAGAGAGGGTAACAGTGTATGAGAGAGGGTAACAGTGTATGAGAGAGAGGGGAAGAGTGTATGAGAGAGGGGAAGAGTGTATGAGAGAGGGGTAACAATGTATGGGAGAGGGGAAGAGGTATGAGAGAGGGAAGTGTGTATGAGAGAAGGGAAGTGTGTATGAGAGAGGGGAAGAGTGTATGAGAGAGGGTAAACAATGTATGGGAGAGGGGAAGAGTGTATGAGAGAGGGGAAGTGTGGAGGTGAGAGAGGGGAAGAGTGTATGAGAGAGGGTAACAGTGTATGAGAGAGGGTAACAGTGTATGAGAGAGGGTAACAGTGTATGAGAGAGGAGAGGGTAACAGTGTATGAGAGAGGGTAACAGTGTATGAGAGAGGGGAAGAGTGTATGAGAGAGGGGAAGTGTGTATGAGAGAGGGTAACAGTGTATGGGACAGTGGAAGAGTGTATGAGAGAGGGGAAGTGTGTATGAGAGATGGGAAGTGTGTATGAGAGAGGGGAAGTGTGTATGAGAGGGGGGAAGTGTGTATGAGAGAGGGTAACAATGTATGGGAGAGTGGAAGAGTGTATGAGAGGGGGAAGTGTGTATGAGGAGAGGGGAAGTGTGTATGAGAGAGGGGAAGTGTGTATGAGGAGGGGAAGTGTGTATGAGAGAGGGGAAGTGTGTATGAGAGAGGGGAAGTGTGTATGAGAGAGGGGAAGTGTGTATGAGAGAGGGGAAGTGTGTATGAGAGAGGGGAAGTGTGTATGAGAGAGGGGAAGTGTGTATGAGAGAGGGGAAGTGTGTATGAGAGAGGGGAAGTGTGTATGAGAGAGGGTAACAGTGTATGAGAGAGGGTAACAGTGTATGAGAGAGGGTAACAGTGTATGAGAGAGGGTAACAGTGTATGAGAGAGGGGAACAGTGTATGAGAGAGGGTAACAGTGTATGAGAGAGGGTAACAGTGTATGAGAGAGGGTAACAGTGTATGAGAGAGGGTAACAGTGTATGAGAGAGGGTAACAGTGTATGAGAGAGGGTAACAGTGTATGAGAGAGGGTAACAGTGTATGAGAGAGGGGAACAGTGTATGAGAGAGGGTAACAGTGTATGAGAGAGGGTAACAGTGTATGAGAGAGGGTAACAGTGTATGAGAGAGGGTAACAGTGTATGAGAGAGGGTAACAGTGTATGAGAGAGGGGAAGCAGGAGAATTGCAAACTATAGTATCATTTAATTTCTTATCTATTATTTCAACATTAATTGTAAGAATTCTAAACTGTTAATAATGAAATTATATTGAGCTCGTAAAAATAGTACACCTGAAGGTGTTGTGCTCTAGGGAACAAGTTCTGGAGTTTGCAAAATGTGTTCACAGCTAAACGGTAAACTTTATTGAGAATCTGTTCAATTTTTAACAAGATTCCACTCAATTATCTTCGCCTTACAAGATGATTCATCCAGTCCCATGTTAATTAATTATAAATTTTCTTCCTCAATCTGATTTAGAGTATTTCAACTCCATTTTAATAACAGAAACTTCTCAACTGTTTAATTCTCCATTTTAATGCAGAAGTTATACTGTGACAAATGCATGAATACATTTTATCGCAAGGATATTTTGTTTTATTTTATTTATTTTATTTATTTATATACAAGAAGGTACGTTGGGTTTGTGAGAATACATAGCATAGTATTTACAATCTTGTAAAGCCACTAGTACGCGCAGCGTTTCGGGCAGGTCCTTAATCTAACAGATAATTTTAAGTAGGTAAATTCTAGCAGAATTAATAAAATGATAACAGATACATTGCAAGATAAAAAATGAGATGACAGAGATTAGTAAGTATATTAAAGCACATTGTTATATTAAAGCTCTGAATGATTACATTGACTGCTTGATTGGTGATTTAAACAAGATTAATAGGCACCATACAGCAGATTGACAGCACATATAAGAAGACAGCAATGATCACAATGGTAAAGATGTTCGGATTGGGTACATAAAGATTGGGAGATTGGGTAGCAATAGATACAGTGCAATTTTAAAGCAAATGGTAAAAAACTATGAAGATGAAATTAGGTGCTTTTTAGTTTTGTTTTTAAATGACGCAAAAGTTGGACAGCTTTTCTATTCATTAGGGAGTGAGTTCCATAGACTGGGTCCCTTTATTTGCATAGAGTGTTTACACAGATTAAGTTTAACTCTGGGGATATCAAAGAGATATTTATTTCTGGTGTGGTGATAATGGGTCTTATTACATCTGTCCAGGGAGAGTTTCAGAGCAGGATTTGCATTTAAGAACAGGGTATTGTAAATGTAATTGACACAAGAGAATTTGTGGAGTGAGATTATGTTTAGCATGTTTAGGGAGTTAAACAAGGGGGCTGAGTGTTTTCTGAAAGCAGAATTTGTTATTATTAAGATAGCAGATTTTTGCTGGGTGATGATGGACTTGAGGTGGTAAGCAGTGATAGAACCCCATGCACAGATACCATAATTAAGATAGGGATAGATTAGTGCATAATATAGAGAAATGAAAGCCGAGTTAGGTACATAATATCTGATTTTGGAGAGTATATCAACTGTTTTAGAGACTTTCTTAGTTATGTGTTGTATGTGGGTACTGAAGTTGAATCTCTTGTCTAGGAATAGGCCGAGAAACTTTCCATCATTTTTATTGCTAATGTTTACATTGTCTATCTGAAGCTAAATTGCATTTGTAGATTTGCTTCCAAATAAGATGTAGTAGGTCTTTTCTATGTTCAGTGTTAGTTTGCTGGTTGACATCCATAAGTGGACTTTTTTTAGTTCATTATTAACAACGTTATTTAGTGTATGTGGGTTGTGGTTAGAGTAGATGAGGGTAGTATCATCAGCAAACAAAATAGGTTTCAGAATGTTGAGACATTAGGCAGATCATTGATGTATATAAGAAATAGGAGAGGTCCCAAGATGCTGCCCTGTGGCACTCCAACGGTTATTGGTATAGTGGGAGAGGTTATATTATTGATGGCTACACATTGGTGTCTATCACTAAGATAGGATTGGATATAGTCCAGTACATGGCCTCGGATTCCATAATGATGGAGTTTACGTAAGAGGTAATTGTGATTAACAGTATCAAAGGCCTTTCTCAGGTCAATGAAGAGTCCAATCGGAAACTAATTTTTGTCAAGGGCTGAGTAAATTATATCAAGGAGACTAATAATTGCATCGTTGGTACTCTTTGGGAGCGGAAGCCAAACTGATAGGGGCTAAGAATGTCGAATTTTTCGAGGTAGAAGTAGAACTGTTTGTAGATAACGTTTTATCTATTAATTCTTGCTTAATTATCCATTCCAGATTCGTCAGAGTTCGTTCGACTCAACACTCTGCAGCAAGTGCAGTTGCCCATCCAAAACTTGCAATTTTGTGAGACTCTGAGACAAGGTTATCCCGACCATCGCATGGTGCTGTGTGCAGGTGGAGAGGGCAAGGACACCTGCAGGGGGGACTCTGGTAAGTGTGGAGGACAAGGACACCTGCAGGGGGGGACTCTGGTAAGTGTGGAGGACAAGGACACTGCAGGGGGGACTCTGGTAAGTGTGGAGGACAAGGACACCTGCAGGGGGGACTCTGGTAAGTGGGGAGGACAAGGACACCTGCAGGGGGGGACTCTGGTAAGTGTGGAGGACAAGGACACCTGCAGGGGGGACTCTGGTAAGTGGGGAGGACAAGGACACCTGCAGGGGGGACAAGGACACCTGTAGAGAAAACCAGTATAGTGGGAAGATTCTTGTAATGGTTCTCTGATAACCTCATTCCACTGGTTCCTTCACTGATAGCCTCGTTCCACTGGTTCCTTCACTGATAGCCTCGTTCCACTGGTTCCTTCACTGATAACCTCATTCCACTGGTTCCTTCACTGATAGTCTCGTTCCACTGGTTCCTTCACTGATAGCCTCGTTCCACTGGTTCCTTCACTGATAGTCTCGTTCCACTGGTTCCTTCACTGATAGCCTCGTTCCACTGGTTCCTTCACTGATAGCCTCGTTCCACTGGTTCCTTCACTGATAGCCTCGTCAACCATGAATAATATATCGATATATATCAATAGCCTCAAGAATATAATCCCTAATAATCTCCATAGTAAGAGTAGGATCTTGTTACAGGCGGGCCCCTGGCCTTCACCAACTCCGGGGGCACCAGGCACTTCGTGGTGGGTATCACCAGCCGGGGACCCACAGAGTGCGGCTCCTCCAACACCCAGGGACTCTACACCAATGTGGCCTTCTATGCTTCTTGGATCATCAGTAACTTGCAGCCGTAAATGTTACTTCCGTTAACAACAAGAGCCTTCACCAGAGTACGTCTCAACATACAACAACAACAACCTTCACTAGAGTACATCACAACAAACAAAGAATTGTGAATACCTTTCACATATGGTATAAACCCCGCCAACACCCATGTTAGCCAGATTCAATGTGTTTTATACCTCTGTTTGAGTTCATTTTGACCGAATACCGTAAGTGTTCTGTCTCTGTTATCCTCATTACCGGCTCCTGATTAATGTTCTGTATACAGATAATAAAAATTTACATAATATTCCGAAATGGTTTTAATCAGCTATACAGTACATATATAACACGTCGAATTACTTCCTGCTTGTCAATGTAAGAGGGGTGTCTTTGTTCACCTGCCAGTTGTGAAGCAGGAATTCAAGGGGTGCCACTCTGCTGGGGGTTCCACTTTGCTGGAGGTGCCACATCTGGGGACCACTCTGATGGGGGGTGCCACTCTGCTGAGAGTGCCACTGCTGAGAGTGCCACTGCTGAGAGTGCCACTCTGCTGAGGATGCCAATCTGCTGAGTGCCACTCTGCTGAGTGTCAATCTGCTGAGGGTGCCAATCTGCTGAGAGTGTCAATCTGCTGAGGGTGCCAATCTGCTGAGAGTGCCACTCTGCTGAGAGTGCCACTCTGCTGAGGGTGCCACTCTGCTGAGAGTGTCACTCTGCTGAGGGTTTCATTTGGAAGCAACACAGGTGACAGTAAGCACATGTGGCAGCAACACAGGTGACAGTAGGCACATGTGGCAGCAACACAGGTGACAATAAGCACATGTGGCAGCAACACAGGTGACAGTAAGCACATGTGGCAGCAACACAGGTGACAGTAAGCACATGTGGCAGCAACACAGGTGACAGTAAGCACATGTGGCAGCAACACAGGTGACAGTAAGCACATGTGGCAGCAACACAAGTGACAGTAAGCACATGTGGCAACATCATAGGTGACAGTAAACACATGTTGAGGAGCAACACAAGTGACAGTAAGCATATGTGGCAACAACATAAGTAAGGAGCGAAAGAACTTTGTAACACAGCACCAACATGGGTTCAGGGATGGCAGGTCCTGCCTCACAGGTTACTTGAATTCTACGACCAGGCACAAAAATAAGGCAAGAAAGAGAAGGGTGGGCAGACTGTATATTTTTGGATTGTCAGTAAGCACATGTTGGAGCAACACAGGTGACAGGAAGCACATGTTGGAGCAACACAAGTGACAGTAGACATATGTGGCAACAACATAGGTGACTAGACTCGACCAACTGGAGTTGGTATAATCTGTGGGTTTATATCCCCAACTTAACATTAAAATTATTTTGTATATTTAAGCTAAGAATATTTCATCACATATCCTAATTTCCTAAACTTCAGTATGTAAATAGTCTCTCTCACACACACACACACACACACACACACACACACACACACACACACACACACACACACACACACACACACACACTACAGGCCAGTGTCCCTAACCTGCATACCATGATGGAGAAGATTGTAGGAAGAAAGTTAGTGGAACATCTGGAGCAAAGAACTTTGTAACACGGCATCAACATGGGTTCAGGGATGGCAAATCCTGCCTCACAGGGTTACTTAAATTCTACGACGAGGCAAGAAAGAGAAGGGTGGGCAGACTGCATATTTTTGGATTGCCAGAAAGCTTTTGATACTGTACCACGCAAGAGGCTAGTGAAAAGCTGGAGATGCAGGCTGGCGTGAAAGGGAAGGTACTCCGTTGGATACAGGAGTACCTAAGCAACAGGAGACGAGTCAGTGTGAGGGGTGAGGTCTCAGATTGGCGAGACGTTACAAGTGGAGTCCCGCAGGGGTCAGTCCTTGAACCTATACTGTTTCTGATATATGTAAATGATCTCCCAGAGGCAGATCAGGGAGCCGGTCGGCCAAGCGGACAGCACGCTGGACTTGTGATCCTGTGGTCCCGGGTTCGATCCCGGGCTCCGGCGAGAAACAATGAGCAGAGTTTCTTTCACCCTATGCCCCTGTTACCTAGCAGTAAAATAGGTACCTGGGTGTTAGTCAGCTGTCACGGGCTGCTTCCTGGGGGTGGAGGCCTGGTCGAGGACCGGGCCGCGGGGACACTTAAAAAAAAGCCCGAAATCATCTCAAGATAACCTCAAGAGGGTATAGACTCGTTTCTCTCAATGTTTGCTGATGATGCAAAAATTATGAGGAGGATTGAAACAAAGGATGATAGTAGGAGGCTACAAGATGATCTAGACAGACTGAGTGAATGGTCCAACAAATGGCTGCAAAAGTTAAACCGAGTAAATGCAAAGAAATGAAACTAGGTGGTGGAAACGGGAGGCCAGACACAGGATACAGAATAGGAGATGAAGTACTTAATGAAACGGACAGAGAGAAAGATCTAGGAGTTGATATCACACCAAACCTGTCTTCTGAAGCCCACATAAAAAGAATTACGTCTGCGGCATATGCGAGGCTGGCTAACATCAGAACAGCGTTCAGGAACCTTTGTAAGGAATCATTCAGAATCTTGTATACCACATATGTAAGACCAATCCTGGAGTATGCGGCCCCAGCATGGAGCCCGTACCTTGTCAAACACAAGACGAAGCTGGAAAAAGTTCAAAGATATGCCACTAGACTAGTCCCAGAACTAAGAGGCATGAGTTACGAGGATAGGCTGCAGGAAATGTTCCTTACGACACTGGAAGACAGAAGAGTAAGGGGACACATGATCACTACCTACAAAATCCTCAGGGGAATCGACCGAGTAGACAAGGATAAACTATTCAACACTGGTGGTATGCGAACAAGGGGACACAGGTGGAAACTGAGTACCCACATGAGCCACAGGGACGTTAGATGGAACTTTTCAGTGTCAGAGTAGTTAACAGATGGAATGCATTAGGCAGTGATGTGGTGGAGGCTGACTCCATACACAGTTTAAATGTAGATATGATAGAACCCAGTAGGCTCAGGAACCTGTACACCAGTTGACTGACAGTTGAGAGGGCGGTACCAAAGAGCCAAAGCTCACCCCCGCAAGCACAAATAGGTGAGTACACTCACACACACACACACACACACANCCGCGTTAGTGTCTCGGACTGGTTTCACTCCTTGTGTGGTGTGTACACAGTTTGTACCGGTGGTTCACACTACACTGAGGTGGTGGTGGTTCACCTGGTGGGTGGTCACACTACGCTGGCAGGTGGTGGTGGTTCACACAACATGGCAGGTGGTGGTGGTTCACACTACACTGGCAGGTGGTGGTGGTGGTGGTTCACACTACGCTGGCAGGTTGGTGGTGGTGGTTCACACAACACTGGCAGGTGGTTGTGGTGGTTCACACACACTGGCAGGTGGGTGGTGGTTCACACAACACTGGCAGGTGGTGGTGGTTCACACAAACACTGCAGGTGGTGGTGGTGGTTCACACACACTGGCAGGTGGTGGTGGTGGTTCACACTACACTGGCAGTGGTGGTGGTTCACACAACACTGGCAGGTGGTGGTGGTGGTTCACACAACACTGGCAGGTGGTGGTGGTGGTTCACACAACACTGGCAGGTGGTGGTGGTGGTTCACACACACTGAGGTGGTGGTGGTGGTGGTTCACACAACACTGGCAGGTGGTGGTGGTTCACACTACACTGGCAGGGTGGGTGGTTCACACACACTGGCAGGTGGTGGTGGTGGTGGTTCACTCTACACTGGCAGTGTGGTGGTGGTTCACACAACACTGGCAGGTGGTGGTGGTTCACACAACACTGGCAGGTGGTGGTGGTGGTTCACACAACACTGGCAGGTGGTGGTGGTGGTTCACACAACACTGGCAGGTGGTGGTGGTGGTTCACACTACACTGGCAGGTGGTGGTGGTTCACACTACACTGAGGTGGTGGTGGTTCACACTACACTGAGGTGGTGGTGGTGGTTCACACTACACTGGCAGGTGGTGGTGGTGGTTCACACAACACTGGCAGGTGGTGGTGGTGGTTCACACAACACTGGCAGGTGGTGGTGGTTCACACAACACTGGCAGGTGGTGGTGGTGGTTCACACAACACTGGCAGGTGGTGGTGGTGGTTCACACAACACTGGCAGGTGGTGGTGGTGGTTCACACAACACTGGCAGGTGGTGGTGGTGGTCACACAACACTGGCAGGTGGTGGTGGTTCACACAACACTGGCAGGTGGTGGTGGTGGTTCACACAACACTGGCAGGTGGTGGTGGTGGTGGTTCACACAACACTGGCAGGTGGTGGTGGTGGTTCACACAACACTGGCAGGTGTGGTGGTGGTTCACACAACACTGGCAGGTGGTGGTGGTTCACACAACACTGGCAGGTGGTGGTGGTGGTTCACACAACACTGGCAGGTGGTGGTGGTGGTTCACACAACACTGGCAGGTGGTGGTGGTGGTTCACACAACACTGGCAGGTGGTGGTGGTGGTTCCACTACACTGGCAGGTGGTGGTGGTGGTTCACACAACACTGGCAGGTGGTGGTGGTGGTTCACACAACACTGGCAGGTGGTGGTGGTGGTTCACACTACACTGGCAGGTGGTGGTGGTGGTTCACACTACACTGGCAGGTGGTGGTGGTGGTTACACTACACTGGCAGGTGGTGGTGGTGGTTCACACAACACTGGCAGGTGGTGGTGGTGGTTCACACAACACTGGCAGGTGGTGGTGGTGGTTCACACAACACTGGCAGGTGGTGGTGGTGGTTCACACAACACTGGCAGGTGGTGGTGGTGGTGGTTCACACTACACTGGCAGGTGGTGGTTCACACAACACTGGCAGGTGGTGGTGGTGGTTCACACAACACTGGCAGGTGGTGGTGGTGGTTCACACAACACTGGCAGGTGGTGGTGGTGGTTCACACTACACTGGCAGGTGGTGGTTCACACTACACTGGCAGGTGGTGGTGGTGGTTCACACAACACTGGCAGGTGGTGGTGGTTCACACTACACTGGCATGTGGTGGTTCACACAACACTGGCAGGTGGTGGTGGTTCGCACAACACTGGCAGGTGGTGGTTGTGAACCACCACCATGCAACAGTCCGGAGACTAATATCTCCACTTCTGGCTATTAGCCGACCGTTAATTAACGCTTCTTGTAACCTGTGTCGTTTGATCGCCTAGGTCCCACCAACACGGACACTACTTCTCAGTTATAAGCAATTCCGAGAGACTGCTAGGCTGCCACCACCAACCCGAAAGATACTGTATTCCTGCTAATTGACTGCTGGAAGGATCAGCCAATTAGTATATAAATCCTAGAATGTGGATCCCATTTATTTGAAAGGAGAGATGAAGTGTGTGAGGGATTAAGTGTGGCTTAATTCAACCAAAAGGGCTTATAAGAACATAAGGATGAAGGTAACTGAAGAAAGCCTATTGGCCCATATGAGGCAGCTCATATATATAACCACCCATCCCACTCATATACATGTCCAACCACGCTTGAAACAATCAAGGGACCTCACCTCCACCACTTTACGTGGGAATTGGTTCCACTAATCAACAACCCTGTTACCGAATCGCATTTACCCAGGTCTTTCCTAAATCTAAACTTATTCTGTTTATACCCATTATTTCGTGTTCTGTCCTGTGTTGATACTTTTTAATAACCTATTAATATCCCCTTTGTTATGTCCATTCATCCACTTGTAAACCTTTATCATGTCACGCACAGTTTTTCGCCTTTCTAGAGAATATAATTTAAGCTTTGTTAATCTTCTTCATATGACAGGTTTCTAATTTGAGGGATTAATTTTGCCATACTACGCTGGACGCGTTCTAGTGAATTTATATCTATTCTATAGTATGGCGACCAAAACTGAACTTCATAATCTAAATGGGGCCTAACCAGAGCAAAACATAGCTAAAGAACAACACCAGGTATCTTATTAGTAACGCTTCGATTAATAAATCCCAGTGTCCTATTTGCCTTGTTACGAACATTATGTGTTGATTTTTTGGTTTTAAATTCTTACTAATCATAACTCCAGATCCCTTTCGCAATCCGACTTCGCAATCTTAATACCATCTAGCTCCTATTTTGTAACTCTATCATCATTACCTAGCCTCAGAACTTTACATTTATCAGCATTAAACTGCATCTGCCAATCTTTGACCATCTCAAAGCTCTATTTATATCGTCTTGAAGTGATAGAGAGTCTTTTTCCGTGTTTTTCCGTGTTTACTTCCCTCCCGACTATGAATTATCGGCAAATTTGCAAATATTGCTGCTGAAACCTGAATCTAAATCATTTATATACATTATGAATAACAGAGGCCCCAGGACAAACCCCTGAGGCATTCCACTTACAACATTTTCCAGTCTGACTTAACCACATTTATACTAACTCTCTGTTTCCTTTGGTATAGCCATGCCCTAATCCAACTTAATATGGCTCCCCCAATACCATGAGGCTTTTTAATCAGTCTTTCATGTGGCACTGTATCAAAAGCTTTGATAAAGTTAAGGTACATAACATCACAAACTTTACCACTATCAACTGCCTCAATTATGCTGGAATAAAATTATAGCAAATTTGTTAAACATGAGCGGCCATTTGTAAACCCATGTTGTGAATCATTTATTAATTTATGTTTTTCAAGATGAAGACGAATAGTATTTGCAATTATCGAGTCAATTAACCTTCCTACAATAGACGTTAAGCTAATTGGCCAATAGTTTAATGTAAGTGATCTCTCTCCTTTCTTGAAAATTGGAACCACATTAGCAACCTTCCACGACTCTGGCACTCTGCTTGACTCTAATGATTTATTTAGTACGGTAGACAATGGATCACAAAGCTCCTCTTTACATTCTTTCAGCACTCTGGCAAACACTTCATCCGGCCCTGGGGATTTGTTTGGCTTGAGTTTCACTATTTGTTTAATAACATCCTCCCTGGTAACTGCTAAACTAGTCAACCTGTCCTCGTCCCCACCCTCATAGACTTGTTCGGCTGAAGGCATAATGTTAAGTTCCTCTTTAGTAAATACAGAGATAAAATATTTGTTAAAAATACTACTCATCTCTTCATCACTATCTGTTATTTGACCTGTCTCAGTTTTTAATGGACCTATCCTTTCCCTAGTCTTAGTTCGATATAACTGAAAAAAACCTTTAGGATTTGTCTTTGCTTGCCCTGCTATACGAACTTCATAGTTTCTTTTTGCTTTCCTTATCTCTTTTTTAACATTTGTAACCAGTTGTACAAATTCCTGTTCTAAACTGACTTTCCCATTCTTAATTCTTTTGTACCACGCTCTTTTTGTACCTATAAAGTTCTTCAGATCCTTTGTTATCCATTTCGAGTCATTGGTATTCTATTTTTTCAATTTTTATGGTATACTACGTTCCTGTGCTTTACTTAGAATATTTTTAAATAAGTTATATTTGAATCCACATCGAAATCCCCATTTACGTCACCGATCGCTGGTTCATGTCTCGCTCCAAGACCGAACCCCCCCCCCTGCCCAAGACTTTCCAATCTATTTGACCCCAAAAATTTCTTAGGCTATTAAAATCGCTTTTCGAAAATCTGGCACTTGAACACAGATATTTTTCCCTGCAGATTGATTCCATTCTATCAAAATCTGATTTCTTTGTGATCACTGTTCCCTAGCTCACTCCCTATTCGATGTCATTAATTTGTTTCCCTGTTAGTTAATACTAAGTCTAAAATATTTATTTTCCGCGTTGGTTCCTTAATGTGTTGCGTAAGAAAACAATCGTCAATTAATTCTAGAAAATTTTCCGTTCATTATTCCCGTTTTGTTAAGCCAGTTTATTCCAATAAATTAAAGTCACCCATGACACAAATACTGTTAGACCTAGATGCTCTAGAATTTCATCCCACAGATGCTTGCTTCCATTCAGTTTAACTTCCATTCTGAATTAACATCAAGGGAGACGTGGCCATCTCGTCTAACCTTCCCCTCACTAATCCCTTGACCCTTGGGGGGTAACCTCCCAGGTGGAAACTGCACACTGTCTCAAAAACTTAGATAGCACGCAAGTATCCAAGACTATATCATTTATCAACAGCTAAACTGTTACAGCCACCTGTCAGTCCCCACGTGTGTTCCCCTCCACGTGTGTTCCCCTCCACGTGTGTTCCCCTCCACGTGTGTTCCCCTCCACGTCAATAAAGCTCTGGTGTACTAAGAGGAATGATGTATGCAGTGCACGTGGTGCCCATCTGCCTGCCGTCAACCCGCAGCGGGACCTGGGCTTCAGCGAGCAGCAGTTTATTGGGAAGTCTGCCTGGGCGGCCGCTGGGGCACCACCTCCAGAGGTTAGTGTCTTACTGTGTACGGTGTCTCACACTGTACAGTGTCTCACTGTGTACAGTGTCTCACTGTGTACGGTGTCTCACTGTGTACGGTGTCTCACTGTGTACGGTGTCTCACTGTGTAGAGTGTCTCACACTGTGTACAGTGTCTCACACTGTGTACAGTGTCTCACACTGTGTACAGTGTCTCACACTGTGTACAGTGTCTCACACTGTGTACAGTGTCTCACACTGTGTACAGTGTCTCACACTGTGTACAGTGTCTCACACTGTGTACATGTCTCACACTGTACAGTGTCTCACACTGTGTACAGTGTCTCACACTGTGTACAGTGTCTCACACTGTACACAGTGCCTGCACCCCTACACTCACTTTTTATGAGAGTATAAGTGTGTATGAGTACTCACCTAGTTGTGCTTGCGAGGTTGAGCTCTGGCGCATTGGTCCCTTCTCTCAACTGTCAGTCAACTATTGTACAGGTTCCTGAGAATATTGGGCTGTGTGTAAGGAATATGAGCAAGGGGTAAATGCTTATGTGAGGGCAGAATTCTGCATAAAAAAGTGAAAATGTGTATTAGGGATATGGAGTGTGTATGAGAGAGAGGAAGAGTGTATGAGAGAGGGGAAGTGTGTATGAGAGAGGGGAAGTGTGTATGAGAGAGGGTAACAGTGTATGAGAGAGGGTAACAGTGTATGAGAGAGGGTAACAGTGTATGAGAGAGGGTAACAGTGTATGAGAGAGGGTAACAGTGTATGAGAGAGGGTAACAGTGTATGAGAGAGGGTAACAGTGTATGAGAGAGGGTAACAGTGTATGAGAGAGGGTAACAGTGTATGAGAGAGGGTAACAGTGTATGAGAGAGGGTAACAGTGTATGAGAGAGGGGAACAGTGTATGAGAGAGGGTAACAGTGTATGAGAGAGGGTAACAGTGTATGAGAGAGGGTAACAGTGTATGAGAGAGGGTAACAGTGTATGAGAGAGGGGAAGCAGGAGAATTGCAAACTATAGTATCATTTAATTTCTTATCTATTATTTCAACATTAATTGTAAGAATTCTAAACTGTTAATAATGAAATTATATTGAGCTCGTAAAAATAGTACACCTGAAGGTGTTGTGCTCTAGGGAACAAGTTCTGGAGTTTGCAAAATGTGTTCACAGCTAAACGGTAAACTTTATTGAGAATCTGTTCAATTTTTAACAAGATTCCACTCAATTATCTTCGCCTTACAAGATGATTCATCCAGTCCCATGTTAATTAATTATAAATTTTCTTCCCTCAATCTGATTTAGAGTATTTCAACTCCATTTTTAATAACAGAAACTTCTCAACTGTTTAATTCTCCATTTTAATGCAGAAGTTATACTGTGACAAATGCATGAATACATTTTATCGCAAGGATATTTTGTTTTATTTTATTTATTTTATTTATTTATATACAAGAAGGTACGTTGGGTTTGTGAGAATACATAGCATAGTATTTACAATCTTGTAAAGCCACTAGTACGCGCAGCGTTTCGGGCAGGTCCTTAATCTAACAGATAATTTTAAGTAGGTAAATTCTAGCAGAATTAATAAAATGATAACAGATACATTGCAAGATAAAAAATGAGATGACAGAGATTAGTAAGTATATTAAAGCACATTGTTATATTAAAGCTCTGAATGATTACATTGACTGCTTGATTGGTGATTTAAACAAGATTAATAGGCACCATACAGCAGATTGACAGCACATATAAGAAGACAGCAATGATCACAATGGTAAAGATGTTCGGATTGGGTACATAAAGATTGGGAGATTGGGTAGCAATAGATACAGTGCAATTTTAAAGCAAATGGTAAAAAACTATGAAGATGAAATTAGGTGCTTTTTAGTTTTGTTTTTAAATGACGCAAAAGTTGGACAGCTTTTCTATTCATTAGGGAGTGAGTTCCATAGACTGGGTCCCTTTATTTGCATAGAGTGTTTACACAGATTAAGTTTAACTCTGGGGATATCAAAGAGATATTTATTTCTGGTGTGGTGATAATGGGTCTTATTACATCTGTCCAGGGAGAGTTTCAGAGCAGGATTTGCATTTAAGAACAGGGTATTGTAAATGTAATTGACACAAGAGAATTTGTGGAGTGAGATTATGTTTAGCATGTTTAGGGAGTTAAACAAGGGGGCTGAGTGTTTTCTGAAAGCAGAATTTGTTATTATTAAGATAGCAGATTTTTGCTGGGTGATGATGGACTTGAGGTGGTAAGCAGTGATAGAACCCCATGCACAGATACCATAATTAAGATAGGGATAGATTAGTGCATAATATAGAGAAATGAAAGCCGAGTTAGGTACATAATATCTGATTTTGGAGAGTATATCAACTGTTTTAGAGACTTTCTTAGTTATGTGTTGTATGTGGGTACTGAAGTTGAATCTCTTGTCTAGGAATAGGCCGAGAAACTTTCCATCATTTTTATTGCTAATGTTTACATTGTCTATCTGAAGCTAAATTGCATTTGTAGATTTGCTTCCAAATAAGATGTAGTAGGTCTTTTCTATGTTCAGTGTTAGTTTGCTGGTTGACATCCATAAGTGGACTTTTTTTAGTTCATTATTAACAACGTTATTTAGTGTATGTGGGTTGTGGTTAGAGTAGATGAGGGTAGTATCATCAGCAAACAAAATAGGTTTCAGAATGTTGAGACATTAGGCAGATCATTGATGTATATAAGAAATAGGAGAGGTCCCAAGATGCTGCCCTGTGGCACTCCAACGGTTATTGGTATAGTGGGAGAGGTTATATTATTGATGGCTACACATTGGTGTCTATCACTAAGATAGGATTGGATATAGTCCAGTACATGGCCTCGGATTCCATAATGATGGAGTTTACGTAAGAGGTAATTGTGATTAACAGTATCAAAGGCCTTTCTCAGGTCAATGAAGAGTCCAATCGGAAACTAATTTTTGTCAAGGGCTGAGTAAATTATATCAAGGAGACTAATAATTGCATCGTTGGTACTCTTTTGGGAGCGGAAGCCAAACTGATAGGGGCTAAGAATGTCGAATTTTTCGAGGTAGAAGTAGAACTGTTTGTAGATAACGTTTTATCTATTAATTCTTGCTTAATTATCCATTCCAGATTCGTCAGAGTTCGTTCGACTCAACACTCTGCAGCAAGTGCAGTTGCCCATCCAAAACTTGCAATTTTGTGAGACTCTGAGACAAGGTTATCCCGACCATCGCATGGTGCTGTGTGCAGGTGGAGAGGGCAAGGACACCTGCAGGGGGGACTCTGGTAAGTGTGGAGGACAAGGACACCTGCAGGGGGGGACTCTGGTAAGTGTGGAGGACAAGGACACCTGCAGGGGGGACTCTGGTAAGTGGGGAGGACAAGGACACCTGCAGGGGGGGACAAGGACACCTGTAGAGAAAACCAGTATAGTGGGAAGATTCTTGTAATGGTTCTCTGATAACCTCATTCCACTGGTTCCTTCACTGATAGCCTCGTTCCACTGGTTCCTTCACTGATAGCCTCGTTCCACTGGTTCCTTCACTGATAACCTCATTCCACTGGTTCCTTCACTGATAGTCTCGTTCCACTGGTTCCTTCACTGATAGCCTCGTTCCACTGGTTCCTTCACTGATAGTCTCGTTCCACTGGTTCCTTCACTGATAGCCTCGTTCCACTGGTTCCTTCACTGATAGCCTCGTTCCACTGGTTCCTTCACTGATAGCCTCGTCAACCATGAATAATATATCGATATATATCAATAGCCTCAAGAATATAATCCCTAATAATCTCCATAGTAAGAGTAGGATCTTGTTACAGGCGGGCCCCTGGCCTTCACCAACTCCGGGGGCACCAGGCACTTCGTGGTGGGTATCACCAGCCGGGGACCCACAGAGTGCGGCTCCTCCAACACCCAGGGACTCTACACCAATGTGGCCTTCTATGCTTCTTGGATCATCAGTAACTTGCAGCCGTAAATGTTACTTCCGTTAACAACAAGAGCCTACACAAGAGTACGTCTCAACATACAACAACAACAACCTTCACCAGAGTACGTCTCAACATACAACAACAACAGCCTTCACCAGAGTACGTCTCAACATACAACAACAACAACAACAACAACCTTCACTAGAGTACATCACAACAAACAAAGAATTGTGAATACCTTTCACCATATGGTATAAACCCCGCCAACACCCATGTTAGCCAGATTCAATGTGTTTTTATACCTCTGTTTGAGTTCATTTTGACCGAATACCGTAAGTGTTCTGTCTCTGTTATCCTCATTACCGGCTCCTGATTAATGTTCTGTATACAGATAATAAAAATTTACATAATATTCCGAAATGGTTTTAATCAGCTATACAGTACATATATAACACGTCGAATTACTTCCTGCTTGTCAATGTAAGAGGGGTGTCTTTGTTCACCTGCCAGTTGTGAAGCAGGAATTCAAGGGGGTGCCACTCTGCTGGGGGTTCCACTTTGCTGGAGGTGCCACATCTGGGGACCACTCTGATGGGGGGTGCCACTCTGCTGAGAGTGCCACTGCTGAGAGTGCCACTGCTGAGAGTGCCACTCTGCTGAGGATGCCAATCTGCTGAGTGCCACTCTGCTGAGTGTCAATCTGCTGAGGGTGCCAATCTGCTGAGAGTGTCAATCTGCTGAGGGTGCCAATCTGCTGAGAGTGCCACTCTGCTGAGAGTGCCACTCTGCTGAGGGTGCCACTCTGCTGAGAGTGTCACTCTGCTGAGGGTTTCATTTGGAAGCAACACAGGTGACAGTAAGCACATGTGGCAGCAACACAGGTGACAGTAGGCACATGTGGCAGCAACACAGGTGACAATAAGCACATGTGGCAGCAACACAGGTGACAGTAAGCACATGTGGCAGCAACACAGGTGACAGTAAGCACATGTGGCAGCAACACAGGTGACAGTAAGCACATGTGGCAGCAACACAGGTGACAGTAAGCACATGTGGCAGCAACACAAGTGACAGTAAGCACATGTGGCAACATCATAGGTGACAGTAAACACATGTTGGAGCAACACAGGTGGCAGTAAGCACATGTTGGAGCAACACAAGTGACAGTAAGCATATGTGGCAACAACATAAGTAAGGAGCGAAAGAACTTTGTAACACAGCACCAACATGGGTTCAGGGATGGCAGGTCCTGCCTCACAGGGTTACTTGAATTCTACGACCAGGCAACAAAAATAAGGCAAGAAAGAGAAGGGTGGGCAGACTGTATATTTTTGGATTGTCAGTAAGCACATGTTGGAGCAACACAGGTGACAGGAAGCACATGTTGGAGCAACACAAGTGACAGTAGACATATGTGGCAACAACATAGGTGACTAGACTCGACCAACTGGAGTTGGTATAATCTGTGGGTTTATATCCCCAACTTAACATTAAAATTATTTTGTATATTTAAGCTAAGAATATTTCATCACATATCCTAATTTCCTAAACTTCAGTATGTAAATAGTCTCTCACACACACACACACACACACACACACACACACACACACACACACACACACACACACACACACACACACTACAGGCCAGTGTCCCTAACCTGCATACCATGCAAGCTGATGGAGAAGATTGTAGGAAGAAAGTTAGTGGAACATCTGGAGCAAAAGAACTTTGTAACACGGCATCAACATGGGTTCAGGGATGGCAAATCCTGCCTCACAGGGTTACTTAAATTCTACGACGAGGCAAGAAAGAGAAGGGTGGGCAGACTGCATATTTTTGGATTGCCAGAAAGCTTTTGATACTGTACCACGCAAGAGGCTAGTGAAAAAGCTGGAGATGCAGGCTGGCGTGAAAGGGAAGGTACTCCGTTGGATACAGGAGTACCTAAGCAACAGGAGACGAGTCAGTGTGAGGGGTGAGGTCTCAGATTGGCGAGACGTTACAAGTGGAGTCCCGCAGGGGTCAGTCCTTGAACCTATACTGTTTCTGATATATGTAAATGATCTCCCAGAGGCAGATCAGGGAGCCGGTCGGCCAAGCGGACAGCACGCTGGACTTGTGATCCTGTGGTCCCGGGTTCGATCCCGGGCTCCGGCGAGAAACAATGAGCAGAGTTTCTTTCACCCTATGCCCCTGTTACCTAGCAGTAAAATAGGTACCTGGGTGTTAGTCAGCTGTCACGGGCTGCTTCCTGGGGGTGGAGGCCTGGTCGAGGACCGGGCCGCGGGGACACTTAAAAAAAAGCCCCGAAATCATCTCAAGATAACCTCAAGAGGGTATAGACTCGTTTCTCTCAATGTTTGCTGATGATGCAAAAATTATGAGGAGGATTGAAACAAAGGATGATAGTAGGAGGCTACAAGATGATCTAGACAGACTGAGTGAATGGTCCAACAAATGGCTGCAAAAGTTAAACCCGAGTAAATGCAAAGAAATGAAACTAGGTGGTGGAAACGGGAGGCCAGACACAGGATACAGAATAGGAGATGAAGTACTTAATGAAACGGACAGAGAGAAAGATCTAGGAGTTGATATCACACCAAACCTGTCTTCTGAAGCCCACATAAAAAGAATTACGTCTGCGGCATATGCGAGGCTGGCTAACATCAGAACAGCGTTCAGGAACCTTTGTAAGGAATCATTCAGAATCTTGTACACCACATATGTAAGACCAATCCTGGAGTATGCGGCCCCAGCATGGAGCCCGTACCTTGTCAAACACAAGACGAAGCTGGAAAAAGTTCAAAGATATGCCACTAGACTAGTCCCAGAACTAAGAGGCATGAGTTACGAGGATAGGCTGCAAGAAATGTTCCTTACGACACTGGAAGACAGAAGAGTAAGGGGACACATGATCACTACCTACAAAATCCTCAGGGGAATCGACCGAGTAGACAAGGATAAACTATTCAACACTGGTGGTATGCGAACAAGGGGACACAGGTGGAAACTGAGTACCCACATGAGCCACAGGGACGTTAGATGGAACTTTTCAGTGTCAGAGTAGTTAACAGATGGAATGCATTAGGCAGTGATGTGGTGGAGGCTGACTCCATACACAGTTTTAAATGTAGATATGATAGAACCCAGTAGGCTCAGGAACCTGTACACCAGTTGACTGACAGTTGAGAGGCGGTACCAAAGAGCCAAAGCTCAACCCCCGCAAGCACAAATAGGTGAGTACACTCACACACACACACACACACACACACACACACACACACACACACACACACACACACACACACACACACACACAGTGTGTGTGTGTCTCTCTCCGGTTGAGAGGTGGGACCAAAGAGCCAGAGCTCAACCCACGCAAGCACAATTAGGTGAGTACACACACACACACACACACACACACACACACACTCTGAACGACTCCGACATAAGAGAAATCGGTTTTGAGGCCCCAGTAGGAATGAGCGACCACAGTGTATTGGTGTTTGAGTACCTGATTGAAGAAGGGTTATTGAACTCGAGGAGGGATACCAAAACCAAAAGGTTAGCATACCGAAAGGGAAACTATGAGGGGATAAGAAAATTTCTGGCAGAAATAGCATGGGAAACAGAGCTCAGGGGAAAGACGGCTCAAGATATGATGGATTACATCACGCAGAAGTGCAAGGACGCAGCAAACAAATTTGTCCCAGTCCAAAAGGAAAACAGAGAAATGAAAATGAGAAACCCATGGTTTAATCAGAGATGTAAGCTAGCTAAGCAGCAAAGTAAAAGGGCATGGAGAAACTATAGGAATAACAGAACTCTGGAGAGCAGAGAAAGATACCAGAACGCCAGGAATGAATATGTCAGGATGAGAAGAGAGGCGGAAAGACAATACGAAAATGATATCGCAAGCAAGGCAAAGACTCAGCCTAAATTGTTGCATAGCCACATCAGGAGAAAAACGACAGTAAAGGAACAGGTTATGAAACTGAGGATAGGGGCGGATGGATTCACTACAAATGACAAGGAAGTGTGTGAGGAGTTGAATAAGAAATTCCAGGAGGTCTTCACCTTCGAGCAAGGAGAAATTCCAGAGGTAAGAGAGGGAATAGCTAACCAGGAACCACTGGAAGACTTTGAGATTACCAGCGGGGAAGTAAGGAAGTGTTTACTAGAGTTGGATGTGACAAAGGCTATAGGCCCAGATGGAATCTCCCCATGGGTTCTAAAGGAAGGAGCAAGAGAACTGTGCCTACCACTCTCCATTGTGTATAACAAGTCACTGGCAACAGGGGAACTGCCAGATATTTGGAAAGCAGCTAACGTAGTCCCGATATACAAGAAAGGGGATAGACAGGAGGCACTGAACTACAGGCCAGTGTCCCTAACCTGCATACCATGCAAGCTGATGGAGAAGATTGTGCGAAAAAAACTAGTGGAGCATCTGGAGCGAAGGAACTTTGTAACACAGCACCAACATGGGTTCAGGGATGGCAGGTCCTGCCTCACAGGGTTACTTGAATTCTACGACCAGGCAACAAAAATAAGGCAAGAAAGAGAAGGGTGGGCAGACTGCATATTTTTAGATTGTCAAAAAGCCTTTGATACAGTGCCACACAAGAGGCTAGTGCGAAAGTTGGAGATGCAGGCTGGAGTGAAAGGGAAGGTACTCCGGTGGATAGAGGAGTACCTAAGCAACAGGAGACAACGAGTCTGTGTGAGGGGTGAAGTCTCAGATTGGCGAGACGTTACAAGTGGAGTCCCGCAGGGGTCAGTCCTTGGACCTATACTGTTTCTGGTATATGTAAATGATCTCCCAGAGGGTATAGATTCGTTCCTCTCAATGTTTGCCGACGATGCAAAAATTATGAGGAGGATTGAAACAGAGGATGATAGTAGGAGGCTACAAGATGACCTAGATAGACTGAGTGAATGGTCCAACAAATGGCTGTTGAAGTTCAACCCAAGTAAATGCAAAGTAATGAAACTAGGCAGTGGATACAGGAGGCCAGACACAGGATACAGAATAGGGGATGAAGTACTTAATGAAACAGACAGAGAGAAAGATCTAGGAGTTGATATCACACCAAACCTGTCTCCTGAAGCCCACATAAAGAGAATAACGTCTGCGGCATATGCGAGGCTGGCTAACATCAGAACGGCGTTCAGGAACCTGTGTAAGGAATCATTCAGAATCTTGTACACCACATATGTAAGACCAATCCTGGAGTACGCGGCCCCAGCATGGAGCCCGTACCTTGTCAAGCACAAGACGAAGCTGGAAAAAGTCCAAAGGTATGCTACTAGACTAGTCCCAGAACTAAGAGGCATGAGTTATGAGGAAAGGCTGCGGGAAATGCAACTTACGACACTGGAAGACAGAAGAGTAAGGGGGGACATGATCACAACCTACAAAATCCTCAGGGGAATTGACCGGGTAAACAAGGATGAACTATTCAACACTGGAGGGGCGCGAACAAGGGGACACAGGTGGAAGCTGAGTACCCAAATGAGCCACAGAGACATTAGAAAGAACTTTTTCAGTGTCAGAGTAGTTAGTAAATGGAATGCACTAGGCAGTGATGTGGTGGAGGCTGACTCCATACACAGTTTCAAATGTAGATATGATAGAGCCCAGTAGGCTCAGGAAACTGTACACCAGTTGATTGACAGTTGAGAGGCGGGACCAAAGAGCCAAAGCTCAACCCCCGCAAGCACAATTAGGTGAGTACAATTAGGTGAGTACACACACACACACACACAATTAAAAAAAACGCTACATTTTCTAGATTAGGGCAAATTATAGGATATCTGTTAAATAAGGGTTAATTAGAGATAAATTACGATATGAGATAATATATTCTAAGTTTAAAAATATTGTAAAATTTTGAGGTTAGGTGGTGTATAAACCCCAAGTTATGGGTAAGGTTAAGGAAAATTGAGTTATGTTAATGCCGTTTGGTATACCAACACCCAACATGTCCTGAATTCTGTATTGCATACATGTCAGGAACTAGACTTAGTCATCTCAGCAGAGAAAACAAAGATCCTGAACCGACGCCCACCCAGACGGGGTGGGACGACGCCCACCTAGACGGGGTGGGACCGGTGCCCACCTAGACGGGGTGGGACCGGTGCCCACCCAGACGGGGTGGGACCGGTGCCCACCTAGACGGGGTGGGACCGGTGCCCACCTAGACGGGGTGGGACCGGTGCCCACCCAGACGGGGTGGGACCGGTGCCCACCTAGACGGGGTGGGACCGGTGCCCACCTAGACGGGTGGGACGGTGCCCACCCAGACGGGGTGGGACCGGTGCCCACCTAGACTGGGTGGGACCGACGCCCACCTAGACTGGGTGGACCGGTGCCCACCTAGACGGGGTGGGACCGGTGCCCACCCAGACGGGGTGGGACGGTGCCCACCTAGACGGGTGGGACCGGTGCCCACCTAGACGGGGTGGGACGGTGCCAACCAGACGGGGTGGGACCGGTGCCCACCTAGACGGGGTGGGACCGGTGCCCACCTAGACGGGGTGGGACCGGTGCCCACCTAGACGGGGTGGGACCGGTGCCCACCTAGACGGGGTGGGGCTGCTCGCAAGCTGCAGCTGCATAATGGCTCTCTGCTCGACTATGTAACCAGATACAAATACCTTGGTCTTGAGGTTCTACTGTACCGCAGTGGTGTAGCCAGACTGAGTCGTCAATGTAGAGGGGCTCCGTGCTCTGAAGGCTGTGGCAGGCGGCTTCCATCCCATGATTGCCATGACCCCTGCTTGTTCTAGTGCCTCAGAGAATGCTTGGAGGGCTGGAAAAGATGCAAAACGAAGCCATGAGGATTATCCTCGGATGCCCCCGTACAACTAAATTACTAAACACGAGGAAGGAACTGAATGTTTCATGTGTATGTGATCGTATCACTAAAATTAATGCTTTAATTGGTATCAAGATGCTTAGGCTAACCCACCCTAACCCCTGCACTGAAGCCCTCCAAGCCTTCTTTCTTGAAGGTCAGCATCCCTCCAAATGGATTACAAAACTGCCACTGAGCTCAGAATGTATAATATTCATCACCTCTACCAAGAGAGATAACAACGACACTTTCCTGACCCCATGAGAGATTACACCTTTCCAAACTACTGCCCCCCCCCCACTTTCCCACCCAAGAAGCTGATTAAAGAACAACCCTTGCTTCGACAAGAAGCAAAGTACAGTGCCTTAAAGGGCGTAGATGTAGAGAGTTGTAGATCCCTCTGAGTACTTGGATGTTCTTGTTGTGGCTTGGAAGCGGTAGTGTCTGAAGTTACTGGTGCCTGGGGGTGGGTGCATGATGTGGGTGTTGTTGTGTTGAGTTAGGGGCGACGACGATCGTGGGATCGGATGCGCCCGGCGTACCCGTTAAGGGTGAATCTGCGAAGCCTGGAAAGGTGGAACGCCAAGCCAAATCACGAAACTAGTGACGCCAATCACTAGAAACTTATATGCCATACGGCAAATAAACTCACAGTCAGGCAGATGATTGGGGAGTCCCAGGAGTCCCTCAGGGTGACAAGCACCGGCCCCGCTCCACACAGAGAACACCAGGTAGCAAAACCAAAACGCTGTCCCCAATTTAAACGCAAAAAGTCATCCGGTGTCCCCCGGCAGAGCAGAAGCCGGCCGCCTACCACGGCTGAGGGCACACCAGGAGCCCACCAAGACCCGCCAACCGCCGGCACCTCTCGGTCAAGCCGGCCCCCGAACACCGTCACACCCCCGGGAGAACCAGCCAGTACACGTCAAAAAAAAATCTATCAACAATCCTGTGACCCAAGGCGATACATGCGCCAGGCGTCGTACAATCGAACCGCTGAAAAGGGATGCCAAACGGCAGTAGCAAAGCCAAAACGCGAAAACAAGACGTGACCAGGCGGCCCCCAGGCGGAGGAGGTGTCCAGACGTCCGCTCGGCTTCAAGGTTGAACCAGGAGTCCATGATGTGGGTGGCAGGGTGGGTGGAGGCAAGCCTCCTGCTGAGTTTGCTGTAGTTAGGGGTTATCTGTCAGAGTGACCTGTACATTTTCTGTGTGGACGGAGTGGTAGCACTGGTAGTAGTTCAGGGTGGACTATGGTGAATGGATTGCTAGGTGCCGCATGCGTTTCTGCAGAAATTTTAACGGTAGGAAATCTGCGATTAGTCCTCAGAGTGATGCTGGGATGGTAATGGATGGAAGTTTACTGTGAGAAAGGATACTTTGGAGTATTTTAACTAAAACACGTCTGTTACCTTGTTCCAGATGTGTGATTACTAGGATGTAGGATGTGACTCTTCCAAAAATAATATCCTGAAATTTACCTGAGGGGCCACTAATACTAGTGACCTCGATGAGGACATGAAGCCGGCGACTTGTCGAAGGTCCCCCAATTGCCCTGATGATCTTTTCCAGCTGTATTTTAAAACCCAACAGAGTTTTGGCATTTACGGCTTCGACGGGTAGGTATTTCCATGGGTTTATAACCTTGTGGGTGAATAGGCATCTCCTGTTCTCAGTCCTACATTGTGGCGTGTTGAGCTTGAAACCGTTGCTTCTGGTTTGTGTTAATTCTGACCTTTTGAAGAAATTGTCCGGATCAACATCATTCAAATTGTTCACTATTTTAAAAGTTTCAATGAGATCCGCAATGTCATGCCTGGTTTGTAGTGTTGTTAGCCCTGTGGCCCCTCAACCGTTCCTGATACGTGAGTTGACTTAGTTCTGGAATGATTTTTATAGCCCGGTATTGCACTTTCTCCAGATAAACTATGTCATTCTGAAGATGAGGTCTCCATGCCTGATGCAATCATCCAAATGGGGGACAGGGATGCTTAGCCTGTCAAGCCCCCCCCCCAAAAAAAAAAAATAGGTACCAGAGATTTACACAATTTAATCACTACCTTCTTTACCTTAAGGTAAAAGTACGCTTGATTATTCCTCGGGTTTGATAGTATTTTGTACTGCCGCTCCCACTTGTTGTGCAACTTTCAGTAAATGTTGAATTCTGACTCCAATGTACTTTTCTTCATCAATCTGTTGTAAGGTAATGATGTTAGTTTGGTAGTTGGGACGTGGATGGTTGCGCCCCACATGCAAGGTCTTGCATTTATCGACATTAAAAAGCATTTGCCAGTCCTCTGACCATTTGTGGAGTTCATGTAGATCTCTTTGCAAGGTCTCAATATCACCTTCACTTCCCACTTAACCATAGATCTTAGTGTCATCTGCACCTGCTGTGTGCACTGCAACACACAGAAGTGGGTGGTGGGTGGGGGTGTGGGCCTGGCCGCAGTGGCTCCCACCCAGCTCACCCTCGCCGTCTGCTCTACCAGGTGAACACCGCCGTCCTCCAGGTGGTGACCACAACTGTGTTGACTCGCACTATCCCCAGCTTCCCCCAGTGGGTCGGCGAGTAATTACAGGAGGAAAGATTCAGTAGAGGACAAAAAAAGTGCACTCTAAAAGAGTTACGACTCACCCACAGAAGGTGATCTGTCTGCTGCACATTTGGGCCTCTTCCGGCTAAACGTGGGGCTGATCACCTAGTACAGTCCAACATGACCTGAGATAGAAGAACCGTCCACACCCACACTCGTTACCGATGATGCCAAAACATCATCTACACACTCCTCACCCTCTACTCCCCATCGCTCTCCTCACAGTTATGGGCCTGCAATATGTCCGCCAGCAGCTTTCTACGTTTTTGTACGGGCAGTACCTTCATCGAATGGGGAACGAACGCCACCAGCCGAGAAGAGGGGCAAGCAACCGCACCAACCACTACCGACGGAAGATCCCAACCACACTGGGCCTCACACGTTCAGTCTGATCCCGAGGAACCGTCTTCCACAGCGTCCACTACAGACGGCACGAGGTGCACTTCTGCAGAAACTATGCTACGAATACCACAGCACCTTACGATACCTTCCTCACACTCGAAGCCACAAAGCTGACTCCATGAGCCACAGGACGCTCCGCTAACAGGCAGCGTTGACTTGTACACATGGCAGGATTCCTCGCTGCACTCACAGGCAGGAGACCCTTCGTCGCCCGTCACCGGACCTGAACACCGGGAGTCTCCAGCGGCACAAAGTAAGATTCTCTGATGACATTTACCAGATCTGCCGCGTCCACCAGGCAAGCCGCAGCAACGTGCCCCGAGACTCCACACCGATAACACGTCCGGGGCTGGACACAATACACTCTGTGGAGAGTAAACACCGACACTGAAGACGGTACTCCCCGTACAAGGGGGCACCTGTAGCGTTTGGGTTCCTTTGAATAAACACTTCACAGGTCCGGAGGTAATCCTGTTCCAACGAATGTCCAGCACCTTGCCAAAACACCCAGAGAGCCTCATCAGTACACGTTCCGACATTTGAAAAGGTGCGTCTCGCACGACTACATAGATCTTCCAGATTAACACTAATCATTTTCACTGCACTTGCCCCACAATGCCAGGTGAAGGATTTGCCTTCACAACTGCCCATGGAATCTAGAAAGATGAACTCCTGCCGGAATTCCCCACTTCTCGCCTCACCCGTAAAGTTGTAGACTTACAAAATCCCTCATCTGGATACATAACAAGGGCATTCCCAGGTTTTACCCCGGACCCCGCACCAAGTAAAGCATCAACACAAAGATGTGCGACAAGCAAGGTTAGTGCGAGTGGCGGACACCAGCTGCGGAGCTCACCATTACTATCAAGGGCCTGCTGACCCGAACTGTGGGGGGGGGGAGGGGGAAGCTATTCAGGTGGTTAATGTTAAATATTTGCTCTAGTGACTTATTAATTCTTTATACTAAACGCGGCCAGGACTGGAGGTGTTTAAAGTCAGCAATATTTAGAGTGCGGAACT
>WNGS01161867.1:10415-61065 GCA_020271785.1 Procambarus virginalis
ACATAAACAAAGGCAACTGCAGAAGCCTATTGGCCCATACGAGGCAGCTCCTATTTATAACCACCCAATCCCACTCATATACATGTCCAACCCATGCTTGAAACAATCGAGGGACCCCACCTCCACAATGTTACGCGGCAATTGGTTCCACAAATCAACAACCCTGTTACTGAACCAGTATTTACCCAAGTCTTTCCTAAATCTAAACTTATCCAATTTATACCCATTGTTTCGCGTTCTGTCCTGTGTTGATACTTTTAATACCCTATTAATATCCCCTTTGTTATGTCCATTCATCCACTTGTAAACCTCTATCATGTCACCCCTAACTCTTCGCCTTTCCAGTGAATGCAACTTAAGCTTTGTTAATCTTTCTTCATATGAAAGATTTCTAATTTGGGGAATTAACTTAGTCATCCTAAGCTGGACACGCTCAAGTGAATTTATATCCATTCTATAATATGGCGACCAAAACTGAACTGCATAATCTAAATGGGGCCTAACAAGAGCAAGATATAGCTTGAGAACCACACCAGGTGTCTTGTTACTTACGCTGCGATTAATAAATCCGAGTGTCCGATTTGCGTTATTACGAACATTCATGCATTGATCCTTCTTTTTTAAATTCTTACTAATTATAACTCCCAGATCCCTTTCGCAATCTCAACACCATCTAGCACGTATCTTGTAACTCTATCATCGTTACCTAGCCTCAGAACTTTACATTTATCAGCATTAACTTAAACTGCATCTGCCAATCCTTTGACCATTTCAAAACCCTATCTAGATCAACTTGAAGTGATAGTGAGTCTTCTTCCGTGTTAATTTCCCTTCCGATTTTTGTATCATCTGCAAATTTGCAGATGTTGCTACTCAAACCTGAATCTAAATCATTTATATATATTATAAACAACAGAGGTCCCAAGACAGAGCCTTGAGGCACTCCACTAACAACATTATCCCACTCTGACTGAATCCCATTTATACTAACTCTGTTTCCTTTGGAATAGCCATGCCCTAATCCAGCTTAATATAGCACCCCCAATACCATGAGCCTCTATTTTTTTAATCAGTCTTTCATGTGGCACTGTATCGAAAGCTTTGCTAAAGTCAAGGTACACAACATCACAATCCTTACCACTATCAACTGCCTCAACTATGCTGGAATAAAAAGATAGCCTCCACCTCTGCTGACCCTCACCTTCCTGACATCGTTCTGTCCTTTCGTCGACACTGGTTTGGTCAGTCTCAGAGTCGTTCCTCATTCTCTTGTCGTTTCCGTTAGGTACACTATCACTGTCAACACTACGCCCCACATCCTGTCTTCTTCGTTTCTTCTGTCCCCTGGTTAGAACTTCTTGAAAATAATTCTCCTCTACTGACTGACTGCTTTCTGAGTCTGAGTCCATGTGAATATGCCGTGGGGAGTAGCCAGTTCTTCTGTTAACCGATTCTCCATCTCAGTACCCAGCATGGGGGGAGATGTGTAGAATGCGATATGTTGCAGAGGTGTTACCCTGACAAAGGGTGCAGGAGAGACGAGAGCAGCGGAACAACGTCCTCACCCGTCGACCGTCTTGTAAACACTGAAAAAAAGGATTTGAACCAATGTAGTCTGGGTAGCGACGCAGTGTTGTACCCACGCAGCTAACGACTGAGTCACGTTAAAAGGAAGATGTATTATGGATTATGGGGTCGACCTGAGGACCGTCATGACCCCAGCGGGTGACCCCACACACTGACCATGACTCTTCCTTAAAATAACAAATCCACAAGGGCCGTGACGAGGGTTTGAACCTACGTCCGAGAGGATCCCAGACGCTGCCTTAATCGATTGAACTATGACATGTAGAAAAACATTATTGCCAACAGCATTTGGTGTTCCCAGGCGGTCACCCATCCAAGTTTAACTTCGCTGATCGGACGAGAAGCGGTGTTCTCAACGTGGTATGGCCGTTGGCCATTCTTATTCAATATATATAACTTATATAAATTTATTATAATTTCACTTATATTATTTACATATGAAAATTATATTAACAGAATAAGAATAACTCACGGTCACTTAATGGAGCGCCGCCAAGCTCCTTATTGTCCCTCTTACAGTCATGCATATCCTTGTTGAATTCCTGACTTCCAGGACGAGCTCGTATCTTGCTTTCCGACCGTCCCTCGATAGAATTCTTGGTGAATCGGATACTTTTGATATCATTCGCCTTATGCGTTTCTGTTCTCATATTGACAGCCTTGGTGATATTTAGCGCCCTCTGATTATTCGGCACGTTTGATGGTGCTACGGTCACGCCTCTCAACTGTCAATCAACTGGTGTACAGATTCTTGAGCTTACTGGTCTTAATCAAATCTACATTTGAATCTGTGTATGGAGTATGCCTCCACCACATCACTGCTTAATGCATTCCATTTGCTAACTACTTTGATACTGAAAAAAATTCTTTCTAATGTCACTGTGGCTTATCTGGGTACTAAGTTTCCATCTGTGTCTCCTTGTTAGTGTTCCACTCGTGCTAAAGAGTTTGTCTTTGTCCACCCTGCCAATTCCCCTGGGAATTTTGTAGGTGGTTATCATGTCTCCCATTACTCGTCTATTTTCCAGGAACGTGAGGTTCAGCTTTCCTCGTAGCTCAGACCTCTCAGTTCCGGGAATAGTCCTGGTGGCATACCTCCGAACCTTCTCTAACTTTGTCTTGTGTTTTACTAAGTATAGACTCCAGGCTAGAGCTGCATATTCCATTACTGGTCAGACATAGGTGGTATACAAGGTCCTGAACGATTTCTTACAAAAGTTTCCAAAGGCAGTTCTTATGTTGGCCAATCTAGCATAAGCCGATGATGATATCCTTTTGATGTGGGCTTCTGGGAGCAGATTCGGTGTGATATCAACAGATATCTTTCTCTCTATGGAAAGAAAGATCTTTCTCTTGCAGGATTTCACCTCCCAAATGGTACCTTGTGTTTAGCCTTCTGCTACCTTCGCCTAATTTCAGTACACTTTCCTGTACGTATGAATGTATACATAGCGGAATATCTTCCTACCTTAGTTACCAGCCTGGATGTATGTACGTATGAATGTATTCATAGCCGAATATCTTCCTATCTTAGTTACCAGCCTGGATGTATATACGTATGAATGTTTACATAGCCAAATATCTTCCTTTGTTACCAGCCTAGATGTGTATACAGAGCCGAATATCTTCCTACCTTAGATGTATACATCGCTGCATATTCCTTAGTTACCAGCCTAGATGTATGAATGTATACATCGCTGCATATTCCTTAGTTACCAGCCTAGATGTATGAATGTATACATCGCTCCATATTCCTACCTTAGTTACCAGTCCGGATGTATATACGAATGCATGTAAACATCGCTGCATATTCCTATCTTACCATTCTGGATGTATACACGAATGAATGTATATCAGGTAATTACACATAGCCACATAGTATCAACCAGGGTTTCCGCTGCAAGTTTCTTTTCGTCATTTAATCTCCCCTCAGCTGTTCTTGTATAGTTCATCATTGTAAACTTCAACATAAATGATCTTGCACATGCCTTAACAAGTAAAACATCCGTAAATAAACCAAATATTTTAGGATAAATAAAACTATAATACACAACTTTGGACAAGTATATTAGGATTTTAAATGAAACAATAATACACGACTTTGGCCAAAATTTTAATATTCCTATCTAACACAAACATTGTAACATAATGCAAGCATATATAATAAAACAGTTTTCTTTGAATAAATTATTGACATCACATTAACTCAACCCAAATCGAATAGAACAAAATCAGTGAACAAAATGAACATCTATCCCTAGGTCATTTACTAACATGAGAACAATTTCATTACAGACAAAAATAACACTGCTATAGATACCAGAACATGACCTGTTTCAGGCACTAGAAACAACTCAGCGTGACAAACGTCAACTCCACATGTGACCTTTCATCAATGAACTAAAATTATATCAATAGGCTACTGTTATCCTCTCATTTCAGCAATAAAAAGCTTTATTTACGAATTAATTATGTGGCTTTGTATAATAAATAAGTTCTTCAGTGTTTTCCAATATAAACAGACAAGGAACAAAATAGGGAAACAATTAATAAAGGAAAAAATATAACCCACAAAGGCTAAGGAAAGCACTAGACGGTGGTGATAAGCATCGTCAAAATAAGGCTTCCATAGACAAGTTTGCTCGTAAGTCTTGTAGTACAGTGTGGTACCAGCAGCGGGTCTTGTAGTACAATGTAGTACCAGCAGCGGGTCTTGTAGTACAGTATAGTACCAGCACCGGGTCTTGTTGTACAGTGTAGTACCAACACCGGGTCTTGTAGTACAGTGTAGCACCAGCACCGGGTCTTGTAGTACAATGTAGTACCAGCAGCGGGTCTTGTAGTACAGTGTAGTACCAGCACCGAGTCTTGTAGTGCAGTGCAGTGCCAGCAGCGGGTCTTGTTGTACAGTGTAGTACCAGCAGCGGGTCTTGTAGTATAGCATGGTATCAGCATGGTCTTGTAGTACAGTGTAGTACCAGCAGCGGGTCTTGTTATACAGTGTAGTACCAGCAGCGGGTTTTGTAGTACAGTGTAGTACCTGAACCGGGTATTGTAATAGTGTAGTACCAGCACCGGGTCTTGTAGTACAATATGGTATCAGCAGCGGGTCTTAAAGTACAGTATAATACCAGCACCCGGGGCATCAGCAGCGGGTCTAGTTTCTGGTAAGCTGAGGCAGGTCCTATTTCCACCAGGTACTGTCCGCATCTTGCTCAATTACGTCTTTGTCAGCAGAAAAGTTTCTCTCAACAAGTTCTGTAATTTCTTCACTTCTTCCAGTAGGTAACAAAATTCCATCCTGAAAAATAGATAAAAATCTTATATAAATACAGTATGTATGAATAAAGGCAAAATTATCTAAGTTGGCGATGCCAAGATATGGTTACCCGGCACTCTGCGTACATCAACGTTGTAACTTTTCCGTGATACTATGTTCAAACTGCATGTGAGAGGATGGATTTTGCCAGCTGTCTTCATGTATGCAAAGTGAGTGCTCCGCGACAGTTGAACTCTCACGAAAGCACAGAGTGTGTGCACGAGGTCGAGTTTGGTCAATTCAAGACTTTGCTATGCTTTGTTGGGTATCTGAGGAAAGCTCATGTCACCAGAAGGCCAATGTTACTGCGAGGACCGTCGCGTACCTAACCGTTTATTAATTACAGCGAGAAGTGATGTATGCTCCAGTGATCCAGTATCCAGAAACAATGCCAGGGGAAACTTTAAAAGTTTGCGATCAAGAGGATGCCAGAAAGCCCAACTGACAACGTGCAACCCATCCTCCGAATTGACAGTACGTTTTAATACTAAGTGTAATAAGTGCATTCCTGACTGTATACATAGTACATAATTGCACTTTTGGGGCTGTTATATTTACCTATCCCCCTCCCCCGATTTAAATCTCCTCGTTTTCTGTTAGGACACTTAAAAGTTTAAGATGAAATTTTAAAGCTCAGTTGCTATAAACAAATTTTAAATATTAGGATTTTCTTTTTCACTTTTGTTAAACAATAGAGATTTTATACAAAATTTGAAAATATCCTGAGTATACTTTACATACTATACTTTGTATACTTTGAATACTTTACAATTTATTGAAATATTTTAGTTTTGTTTTATAAAACTGTAATATCAATATAGCTATAGGTTAAGTAGTAGTTATGATTAAGATGCAATAAGTCTTATCTTCACAAACTAAGACGGTTAAGTTAGGTCGTGGTTTTCTATTCAGCTTTTGAGGTAAACTCAATATTCACAATATATTGACTACGATTTAATACTTAGTGTAAATAAGTACAATTCTTAACTGTTATAAATAGTACATAATTATACTTATCGGCTCTGTACATTTTACCTCCCCATTTTTGGAGGACGGGCTGCAACGTGAGCATTGGCCCCCCCGCCATGACGTAGTTATATCACGGCCTCTCGCAACCCGGAGGGAACTGTCCTGATTGGTGTAGGCCTCAGTGCCCAGTGCCTGATTGGGTAATTTCATATATTTAGCACCTGCCACCCTGTGTCAACTGTGTTATTCGCATGTCACCACGTGCGGTCATTGCGAGAGTTGCACCTGCCACCCTGTGCCAACTGTGTTACTCGCATGTCACCACGTGCGGACATTGCGAGAGTTGCACCTGCCACCCTGTGTCAACTGTGTTACTCGCATGTCACCACGTGCGGTCATTGCGAGAGTTGCACCTGCCACCCTGTGTCAACTGTGTTATTCGCATGTCACCACGTGCGGTCATTGCGAGAGTGCACCTGCCACCCTGTGCCAACTGTGTTACTCGCATGTCACCACGTGCGGTCATTGCGAGAGTTGCACCTGCCACCCTGTGTCAACTGTGTTACTCGCATGTTAAATTATTTTATCATTGATTATTATGTTGCGCACAACGCAGTGTTGTACGTGTGTGTTATCATACAGAGTTGAGCATAATTATTCATCTTGGTTTGAGTGACAGTGGGTTTAATGTTTAGTAATAATTAAATTGTTCAATGATTTGTTGCAGTCCTTAGTGACAAGTGTTAACGTAATTTGTTGTTTGGTTGAAGATTGTCCAAGTGACAAGTATCTCTTTGTGAGAAGATGTTATTTTGTTATTGTTATATTACCATAATTGTTGATTGCCACTGCAAGGTTTGAGTCCAGTTGTGTTCGATTGTTCACTAGTGTTCAGTTAGTTGACTTTGTTTCTTTTGCCCGTGCCAGATGTTGAGAATAAGAAGAGTGACAAAAGTGCCTGTTGCGTCGAGCCGTAGATAGATGAGCGGTGACGAGAACAGAGGCGTATTTGAGAGGGAGACTTGCCAACCCGGAGGGCGGTACGTGGTGTTTAAGGCGTCGCAAGTTGATCTACAAGTTCAGCATGGCGTATACCACATTGCCCTGGGACCCATTGGATAGAAAGTACAAAAGACGGAACATAAGCAGTCAAGGCACACAACCATACGCCTGATGGGGCCCAGCAGACATAACAAACGGGAGACGAGAGCAAGCTACTCACACCTACTCATATTTCTCCTTGAAAGTTCGCCACCGGAAACCGGAGACAGTACGCCTCCCAAAGACACTCCATATCAGGATTAACAGGTGCACGAGGACGTGCCGTGAAGCCCGGACATAAGAACACGTACACGAGGTACCCAAAAATAGACGGGCACAGAGGGATCGTCAACACCTGTACCCACTGTAAGGAAGTACCACTCTATCACCACGCCGCCCTAGGTACCACCCCATCAACATCCGCAGACTCATAAGCATCAAACTCACCCACATCAGCCTAGTCAGGAGTGAAACGCCGCGAGCGCTTGGAACCCGGCTGCACATCGTCAGAGCCGGAGGCAGAACCTGAAGCATGGGAAGCGCAGGAGGGGCGCATTTTCGCATGACGCAAGACCTCAGTAGCCACGACGACAGGGGGGACCGGTCCCAACACAGCAGAAGGCCCCCCACCACATCACCCCCAGCACAGCCGAGACTAGCAGCGAGGACGGAGAGACAGGATTCACAGGACAAGGCAGATAAACAGGCGCAGAAGACGAAGAAGCTGGAGACGGAGAGGGAGCATCCGGGAGATCTACTGCAGCACCAAGAACGCCAAGCATGGAAAATGCCAATTTCTATTGATGACATAACAGGAATATACACTGGTAACGCCATGGTGATGCTTGCCTCCTGCTTTAATATAGTTTTCCCAATTATTACACCTTACATCTCTGAGACACACTATAAGTAATAGCTGAAGAGATAATAACGAGACTCGATAATATAGTAACTTAGGAAAGTTAATATTACAAATAATTCTCCAATGAGAGATAAATCTACCTTCAGCGTAACCGTCAAGCTATAACTCAATTATACGCAAGAGTTACAGTGTGCTACGCGCGACCTGCCAACAATCTTCAATAAATACCTACTAGGAGGATGCCATAATGACATGCAGATGCTTAAAAGACCCAGGAGGAAAAAAGCTTCATGATTGTCAATCAATATTATCATGTTACAGCCCCAGCGACTCACAGGAGCTGGGAAAAAAGGTTGTTTTTCAAGATAAAAGATGGACACACAGAAATCAGAATAGCGTGATGCATCAAATGAACAAATCAACAAGGGGCTGTGATGAGGGTTCGAACCTACGTCCGAGAGGATCCCAGACGCGCCTTAATCGACTGTGCTACGACATGGTAAAATAATTGAATTAGGGTAGAATAGCTTATTGACTGAGCTCGGGTGCATGGGGGGAATTGTGTAAAACCCTGGTTTGTGTCTCGGAGAGGCTGCAGGAGCCGTGTGAGGTCAGTGGAACTCCCGGTTGCAATTCCTCTTCCATGTCGTGGCACAGTCGATTAAGGCAGCGTCTGGGATCCTCTCGGACGTAGGTTCGAACCCTCATCACAGCCCTTGTAGGTTTATTCATAAAAGATAGATCCTCAGCACAGGTGCATGGCTCTCTCTCGTCAAGTGTGTTAAAGTCTTAAGTAAATAAAAACTCATATTAAAATTAAACCAAGTGTGGAATGACCTTCCCCCATCCAAGGACATTAAGTAACGTAAGAGAGGTGAGGAGACGGAAATCTTAGAGGACGATAAAAGCAAGACAAAAGGTACGGAAGGTAAGGTGTAATATAGGGGGTAATAATAGGAGCAAGAATGGGAACGTAAGAGAAACAAGAACAATAAAAAGAAAAAGAAAGAGAAAAATGAAGGGTAGGTTTATGTTAAGTCACGTTTGTTAGAAAGTTTAGAACATTTGAGTATATACTGTGAAAGGGAAGAGTCCACAGCAACAAAGTCAGGACTCAAGATCATGTTGGGTACATTGTGTATCAGAGCCGATTACACAAGACGGCGTCTGTGTAGAGTAGAGGCAGGAAAGATTATTTTAGAGGAAGACCAATCAATAGGATGACCAGAATCCCTAACATGACAGAAGAGAGCATTGTTAAGTGTCTGCAGACTTAACACTTCTTTTGTGTTCTTTAAGTCTGTCATTAAGTGTACGGCAAGTCTTCTCAAAGTATTGGAGAGGACAAGACCATCAGGAAATAGTGTAGACACCAGCAGCATTAGAAGCAGGAGGAGCAGTGTGAACCACATTACTGCGAAGAGTGTTAGTTTGTTGAAAGGTGAGCTTTATGTCAAGAGGACGAAAGGTATTGGTAAAAGTTTTGAGTTCAGATATAAAGGGAAGATCGAGCACAGTGCTAAAATGGCTGGAAGCAGGTTACATGTACATTCACTTCTTTTCCTACCATCCTCCTGTTAAGAAAAGTGTCCTCATATCTCTCTTCCTCCACGCTCTACGCATCAGCGACCCTCAGTTTCTAGAGTCTGAAATTTCCTTTATCTACAAACAAAGTAACCTCTCGCTTTGGTTACTCTTTATATTTGATCAACTGTGGCTATTCTCAAGCTAAACGAAATTTCTGTTATCCTAAACTTGCTTCCAACACTAGTAGCACTGTGCTCTACCTTCCCTTCATATCTGAACTCCAAACTCTTGCATAAGAGTTCTTACAGTCTAGTATAGCCACTAGTACGCATAGCGTTTCTATTGGCTGGCGTTTGGTGGTTAACGGTACTTGCTTGTGGACCGGAGAGATTACACACTGTCGTTGCTTCAAGGGCTTTATTGGGTAAGACAAACACAATATAGATGGTCTGGTCAACAATCATCTCTATGTAACCTACCCATTCAACTCCATGTAACCTAGCCAATCAACTCATGTAACCTACCTAATCAACCCCATGTGACCTACCTAATCAACTCATGTAACCTACCGTATCAACTCATGTAACCTACCGTATCAACTCATGTAACCTACCGTATCAACTCATGTAACCTACCGTATCAACTCATGTAACCTACCGTATCAACTCATGTAACCTACCGTATCAACTCATGTAACCTACCGTATCAACTCCATGTAACCTTTTTACCTCCTAAATGCCAACCTATGTCTTGCTATTATCAAACATTAATGATTAATGACTAACTTGCATAACTGCTGATATCTGCCATGTATAAACTTAAAGAAAATTGTAGTCGGTCTGTTGATTTAGCTAAAATTACTATCTGTTGTTCTGTTGCAATTTCTGCTGTTCCATTCAACATGTAATTATCGTCATTCTTTTTCCTACTTCAGTTTGATTCATGATTTTGATCTCAATTAGTTTTAAGTCTATGTTTTTTTAATTCCCCCCCCCCCCCACATCGTGCCCGAAACGCTGCGCGTATTTATGCACAGTATCTACCTATCTTGTGTAGCTTCCGGGGATCAACTGCCCCGCGGCCCGGTCTCCGACCAGAAATCCAACATTCAGCTTGCAACTCATTTTGTGTGAATATATTTGTCCCTAAATAAACATTATGAATACATTGTTATTATAATAACTACTGTGTCCAACCAACTATGTTACTAATCTCCGTATTGCAAATGTAGACTAATTGATTTAAGCACTGATGATTCCACGAGACTTCGACATTGTATGATCACATAAAACAGTGTATGGAATAAGTGCCGACAAAGCTGAAACAGAAATCATTGTCCATTCTTATGTTATCAACACAAGACAGAACGCGAAACAATGGGTATAAACTGGATAAGTTTAGATTTAGGAAAGACTTGGGTAAATACTGGTTCAGTAACAGGGTTGTTGATTTGTGGAACCAATTGCCGCGTAACGTGGAGGTGTTAACAATCGAGTCCCTCGATTGTTTCAAGCGTGGGTTGGACATGTATATGACTGGGATTGGGTGGTTATAAATAGGAGCTGCCTCGTATGGGCCAATAGGCCTTCTGCAGTTGCCTTTGTTCTTATGTTCTTATTCAACTATTTATTTTTCATTCGACTCACTGAATGAAACAGTAAGTCGAACACAAACTTCGAGCAAGACGTTATCAACAACTAGTCTTCTCCCGATCTGTTGTTTTAATTCCCCGTCAGAAACGCTATGAGTGTTTGTGGCTTTGCAAGAATGCATCACATAATAACCTATCTATGTACATACTTTCACAACCCACTGTACCCTCTGGTAAATAAATAAATAAATAAATACATAAGCAACTAAAGAGAAAAGGCATGACACATTTAGAAAACCACCCGCACTGCTTCATGTTAAGGTTTAAAAGGTCTGCCAGACACGAAGGACATCAACAAACACGGCACTCCTTTCTATCAGAAACAAATGACAATATGTGAAACAAGTCGACTGAAGCAAATATTGGCTGGGTAACAGCCAATACGTCGCCTTGTAACAAATGTCTGGCATAATAGGCTCAGGTAGATACAAACACACATTTCAAACACCATTCGTAAACAATGAAATATTCTTCCTCCAGTAATCGTTCACGTATGTATGCTGTCACGTGAGTCTATTCTGTGCTCCTGGACAAAATATACCTGCATGAATTCGGCTCCAATGGAAACATAAACACAACTTAGGAGGCAACCAAGACATTTAAAATATTACCTGCTAAAGGAACATATATCCAAAGTTGCATTAAATCAATCCAGCAGATGCGAAGTTGTATATACTCACTTCGGTGTGCTTACGGTGGTTGAGCTTTGGCTCTTTGGTCAAGAGCTGATGTGTGTGTGGATATCCAATGGGCCAGACATGTGCACCTGGACAATCTACAAATTTGTCAATCATTTTAAATTAACTAATAAATACATAAATAGCTACGTATGGCGCCTACCTTTTCGTTCCTACGATGATCATCTTGTTGACAAAGTTATCTAACTTGGATTCCTCGTCGTTCACCCTGTCGTCTGAGTCGCTCGAATATGTTGACTGGTTATCGAGGGTGATGAGCATCCTAACGTTGACCTGGTCATCTGAAGCGGAATCCTCTTCACTCTCTCTCTGTATAATTATTAAGGCAAAATATGAATACACGTGAAGCTGTACGTCAAATATTAACAATGAGTGAATGTTTGTGTTTGAAGGACAGAGAGAGAGAGAGAGCAACATTGCAAGTACCTTTGGCCAGGTATGGCATACAACACTAGATACACGTTAGCAGAGTTACTGCTATGTATAAGGCCAATATTCTCAAGATTCCCCACCTGGTCAAACTCCGTGGCCAACCACAAGTTTACAACAACAGCACAAGGAGCTCAGCCATCATCAGCCTCATGCTGACTGTGCAAGTCTGAACAACATCTTTGCAAAAGCGATAATTCATTCCTGGGCTGACTTCCATCTGAATAATGTTCGCTTAACTCAAAGATATGCATTAAATTCTGTCAATCGACCACATGTAGACCTTGATACACAGTTGAATGCAACTTTTTATCTAACACGACTTCAACTTAATATTAAAATAAAATTTATTCCTAATAAGAAAACTAATAATATGGTAAATGTAAAGTTTCTAGGGGGTCAGGTTTTAAAGGTTAAATAAGATCAAAGCTCTTATATAACTTACGGTGTCATGACGAACATCAGCACCATTCCTTATGAACCCATCATAGTTTGGAAAAAGCGAGAATGAATTTTATGCAAAGTATTTCACAAAAATAATGGCTAGCGTCATATTGATGATGTTTAAAAAATACTACCAATTCTATTCTATATTCTATTCATTCTGCTGTTTCTACCCATGCTTTTTTTGTATCACAAAATCAACACTAAGAGCTGTACGAGCTTGACGCGAGCTCGATAGAAAGAACACACACACACGTAAGTAACTATCAGAAGAAAACACCAAGCCGGAAGACTATGTAGCACTATTAGTGTCGCTGCATGCTCAAAAGGTGCTACATATCAGGCAATGAGTCACAATAACGTGGCTAAAGTAAGTTGACCAGACCACACACTAGAAGGTGAAGGGACGACGACGTTTCGGTCCCTTCACCTTCTAGTGTGTGGTCTGGTCAACGCTACATATCACTGAGGATGCCAATACGAGAACAAAATCATATAAGGCGAGCGACATCAAAGGATATTGCTTGGTGAATCCTTGATTCACCAAGGATTTTTTTCGAGGGACATTAGGAAAGCAAAACATACAGTACTGCAGAAAACTTGGACATTCCATAAGGAGGTGTACGAGTGTAAGAGAGATAATTCAGTCTGGACAATAAGGAGCAAGGCGGCGTTCCATTAAATGTCCGTGAGTTAATCGTGTATGGCCAATACAGAACCTAGCCAAAGCCGTTTCCCATCGTCTTTTATAGAGGAAGGAGGTAGGCCAAGGGGACAGGTTACCATTAAGAGTGCATAGTTTGTTACCTGTAACTTCAGAACAACGCCCCTACCGATGGTCTCATATTAAGGAATGAATGGCTGGGTAGAGATCTGAATAAGGAATGCCTTTTTGGGAAATAGTACAAGCGAGGATAACCTCCTTAGTGGCAGTGTCCACACGTTCATTTAAGGCAATACCAATATGGGTGAGACCCCAGCAAAACTCAACTGTCTTAAACCATCTGGAGATAAGAAACAGCTAATGATGATTTTCGACTACCACATGATGGATAAAATTAAATGACTCCAGGGCCATGCGAGTCAACCACTGACAACGGAACATTGACGTTGGGGAAACAGTTGACAAAGTGCATAAATATTGCATAAAGTTCTGCCGTGAGGATGTTAGTTCCCGGGGCAAGCGGCATATACAGGGGGGGGCAGGAAAAAAATTGGAGAAGCCTACACCGTCGGTAAACTTAAGATCCATCTGAGAAGAGGACAATGGAGCATGAGTGCGAAGAAGTGTTCAAGGAAAAGGCGTTTCATAACGTAAGAGGAGGTAGAAGCCTCTACCATGTGGGTCAAGGTCTTGCAAAACTTTGCAAGTGGGACCCTCCATGGGGCAAGGATGGAACGACACAAGGATATTGCTAACATGAACTGAAAAGGAATCTTGCAAGTGAGACATCCATACAGAAAGAAGGTGAAAGAGAATGGGGCCCACATAAGGGGTAACAGTCAAAGCAGAGCATAAGCGAGTGAGGATGTTGCAAGGACCGTGCAAGGAAGCGAAGGCAGTAACGATCACGACAATCCTGTTAAGAAAGGACTGAGGTTTCAGCATACAGGCTCAGGGTAGGGGATGAACGAAAAGCACCAGAGCTGAGGCGTAACCCAGTATGGTGAAGAGCATCAAGACTACGAAGAGTCGAAGCAGAGGCAGACGAGTAAGTGAGACAGCAATAATCGAATACAGTGTTATGATCTCGGGCTGCCTGAGAAACGAGTCTACGCCCTTGTGAGTTATTCTGCCGGACCAGACCTAACTGAAAGGTCGAAGAAATATGAACGTAGAAATATATATATTAAATATTTGATTATATTTGATGAATCGTTTAAAAGCATGGGCAGTGAATAAGTATACAAGCAAATGACTTGACATGATATGGAGAGTTTGCTGGAGGTGTAAGGCTCGCTGCAGAGGGTCTTGACCTTACTCGAGTAGTGGAAGTCGTGGGAGCAAGATGCAGTGTCTTTAAGCTCCTGGTATCAGAGGAAGAATCTCTAGTTATGTGCTCCGTCAAGAGGAGAATTAGTCAGGCGTTCTTGTATGAAGCCTGGGGACGACTTAGTGCTCGAGTCAAGAAGGAGAAGAGCCTTGTGGAGCAGTTTAAATAGCGACTTTGTGGGCGAAGGAGCGTGCCATCGTCAGACGATGGGACCAAGACGCGCCCTGTGCACAACAAACTCTGTGGTTTGTCTGGGGAAGGAGTTGCTGAGAGAACTTCGAGGCCAGTAGAAGGAGTCAGTGGATGGAACTCCAAGGCTACTGAAGAAATACCGAGCTCTGTTGAAGAGCAGTCTCACAGTGAGGAGCAGGACCTCAAGCTGTGAGAGGAAAAGCAGTGGAGTCGAGTGTCACGTGCTTGTGGTACCAGTGGTGAAGCACCATTGTTGTTCAAGGAAAACTTCATGGTGTAGCAGCCGGAAGAGCTGTGGAAGACCCTGGTAGACAATTCTGAGAGAACCTGAAGATGTTCAGGGTAGTGAACCTCTAGATACAGGGAGGAGGTTCATATTGGTTACTCATAAAGTAACTATGTGCTTGAGTGTCATTTGGCATGCAAGACACAATGAAAGGTGGGTAATTGGTCATTTTTGTATCAAGGAATATTTATATTGATGTTCATAGTGTTCCAGCCTTAGGCTGAGTTACCTGTATATGTATTTATATACATTCTAGGGCTGATTGTGTCATATTGTATTATGAGACTTAATCCACTTGGTGAGGTTGATTAAATAAGTGGCGAGCCAGGAGTTGGGCTGCCACTTGATATAGACGGCAGATAGAGCCATAATGGTATTGGACTGCAACCAGGTTATAGTATCATAAAGTGTAGAGGTTTATATTCCTATGTATTGTATGTAAGTGTGTGTTGTGTATGTTCTTTGTTGTATTAAATGTTTATAATTAACAGGTGTTTGCCCTTGTCCTAGTGAGGCGTCCCAGAAATTAGAAAAGAGAAAGAGAGAAAGAACCACAGATGTGGACAGGATGGTACGGAATAATAATTCAGAAAGGGGGATTGAGGAGATCATACCAACCAAGGAGAGTGGGGAGTCACGGCAGCTCGAGTTGAGTGTGTGCACAGGACAACGAGGCCAGTGTTGGAGGCGAACCCCTTATATGTGTGACGCTGAACCCCTCTCCAAGATCAGGAAGCGTACAGGGCGATCTCCTGGTCAAAACACAAGCACTCTACAGTTTTTGGTTGGTCGACCGGTGGTAGCGAGTGTGTGGCTGCCGAGGTCATTTGTCTGTTCCGGCAGAGAGTGGTTGGGGGGAACGTTGTTTACCTGTACGCAAGGAATGGCCTGGCGCAGTAGCCAGAGAGCTTTGGAGGTCTAAGCTCCATTAGCCCCCAACCCCCTCAGGTAGTCCGGGACCACAATAACAGACAACACGAGAGAAGAGTGCAGATAGAGGAGCGTGCGTCTATCAGCTCCCCAGGAAGTATGGGACTAGACTTAAAGTAAGCTTACCTTATTTACAAGGTAAAGTGACCTTAAAGCATTCAACTCAGAGGAAAGGCATATGAGGTGACCAAGACAAAAAAAATTAAAGATCAGCCGCAGAAGCTTTATACAGAAAGGGACTACCATAGAGCAACAATGAATGGTGGACAAGGAACGACCTGGTTCCAAGTAAAAGTCATAGTTGTAGAGAACTTAAAGCCATGTTTGGTGGCCCAGGATGACACGGCATCAATCACAAGTTGAAGCTCTTGTTAAGAGGAAAGGGGTCATCACCCCGACAGCAGAGCATCAACATAGAGGTCCGTCAAAATGTTAGAGGGAAGAGAGGAAGGCCATTTAGGGCAACTAGGAAAAAAAGTAGTGCTCAGAACAATACGTTGAGGAACACCTTCATATTGACGAAAAGAATAAACAAAAGTGATACAAAGTCTCATTTTAACGAACAACTAAAATGAAAGCTTTGAAGGAAGAGAGAGATTGCCACGAAGGCCAAAAGAGTACAGTTGGGACTTAATATTGTATTTCCCGGTGGTGCCATAAGCCTTTACCAGATAAAAAAAGAATGGCAACAATGGAGATCTTTGCAGCAAAGGTAGTACGAATTTAGACATCTAAGTCACTAAAACATCAGTCGTGCTGCGACACTCGCGAAAACCAAATTGAGGAGAAGAGGCGGTGATAGTGTTCTAAGAATAACACACCAGATGGTCAATGACTATATGTTCGAAACGTTTGCAAGTGCAACTCGTCAAATCAATGGGGCGAAAATCTTTAGGGAGGAGGTCCTTTGAGTATCGGGTTTCCAAACAGGAAGAACAACAGCCTCAAGTCAGTCCTCGTGGACTGACGACGTCTCCCAAATACGGTTATAGAGATTCAGTGACTACTGAAAAGTGCAGTGAGGGAGATGACGGAGCATGTCATAATGAATGCCGTCTGAGCCTGCCACTGTAGAACTGCAGAGGGTCAGGGCAGACAGGATTTCTGAGAGGGAGAAGAGATAGATCTTTATAATGGGAGCTGCTGAAAAGTGAGAACCTAGTTCGTTGGCGACCAACACCGAATCTGCCACAACAGAACCATGGAGGTGAAGGACACGCGAGATGTTGGGAACAAATTTAACCACAATCTTATGGATTTTCTTCCAGATCTGAGGGAGAGGGGTGTCAGTCATCATGGTGGAGTTTGTTCTCACCGGGAGCAACAACTTGTGAGTTAGGTTTACTGAAGGTGAACATGATACTGTACACTGTACTCATCTGAACTCACTGTACACTACACACTAACGGCAGCTCATAGGAACTGCCTCGTAGGTGCCAATAGGCCTTCTGTAGTTACCTTCATTCTTATGTTCTTATGATAGGAAGATGTCTTGACAGGTTGTCACCATCAATGGTCTTATACCCACAGATGTGACCAGCTCCATCATCAATAAGAGTGATCAAAGTGAGACCTTCCTCACCCATCCCATGACAGAAAGCTAGTTAATATGGAATTCATCATTGAAACCAGCATTATTGAAATTTTCTGCATCCATAATCGCATTCAGATTTAGGTATGCATTTTGTTGAGAAACATCGGTGGTAAAGTCTCCTACGACCATTATGATATGAATTAGCCAAATGAGATATTTCAGTTAGCACATCTGTATATTCATATGCAGTTACTATTGCTGGTGAAACAAGGAATATTCACGCAGATGATCAAATACTGGCGCGCACCATAACAAATAGAGCAGTAGTGCGCCCTCATATCTTACTCACAACATCAACTTTATACTGCATGTTATTATTATTATTATGTCCCAGGATAGCACTGGCCAGCGACCTATACCAATATGGTGATAATATACACCATTGTTAGTGTACAAAAACCACTGCATACTTACAAAGGATGAATTTTCTTCAACTTCTACATTCAATAGCGTGCAATTGTTCCCAGAAGTAACGTCACTGTTATAACGGTGATTTAAATATGTCTTGTAGAATCTTGGTGATGGTCTCTGGTCACTGTTGATAGCACTCTCCTCAATGTTATAAAGATCTTCAATTATATTAACGAAGCGGCCAAAGTACTTCAATTCAGGATCGAACACTCCTGATTGTAAGAAATCACAAAAAGCTCCATGAATGTTTTGTTGGACATTAGGTACGCTGAAGTCTTTCTTTGAGAGCTTCTCGTGGGCCTTGCGTATATGTCCCAGACACTTCTCTAGTAAGTCTACTGCTTCTTTTGACATGAGATGCTGCTTCAACAACTCTTGTATTTCATCATGAAGCTTCAGCGACAGCTTCAGTCCAATTTTCATGTAAGTCATCATATTTTGTAAGTACTGAAACTCCAATCCAACCCTGAAAAACAAGGATATTATACGTTATTTACACAAACGTGGAATACTCTACCTCGCCCACATCAATTCAAAGGTGTGCCACTGTTCTCACGTGTTATACCTGTGCCGAAAGTAAAGTGATAGATATAGTAGACCTCTCCCCAAACACCAGGCTTATACAACCCTACCGGACCCCCCTTCACTAACCGTTCAAGTTCCCATCTTATAACACTGGCCAATCTGTTTCTGAACTTCTGTAGAAAAGAATAATAGCATCAATTCACTGAATGCCTGCACTAAAAAGAACCAGAATGATGACAAATATTAAAACATGTCAATTACCATCAGACTACTTTTGATAGCAAAAATCGCTTAAAATCCTATATAACTTGTACTAAGAGTAAAACTTTGGGCCTTATCTAGAATTTCTGAAGCTGTAAAGTACTTAAAGAGTCAACCCATTGTGACCATTACGCATGCAGGCTAAGAATGTTTCCCTCTTACAGTTCTGAAGATGCGAAAAAAAGCCAAGAGAAAATCGTCTTTTCTGAAGATTTGGAATTTATAATGGATTAAATTCGACCCCCCCTCTCTCTCTCCATAGTGTAAATAAGGCTGAGTGAATTACTGAATAGTAATCTGTGAAAGGAGTAAGTATTTAAAGCAGGGGCTTGTTTAGCTAACAAAATTTAACTTTTTTGTCCTTACTCAAAATTAAATATACATGAACCATGTATATTTTTACATATATACATGAAAGAAATATATGAAACTGTACATGAAACCTTACTCTTGAAAATTACAGCAATTAATTATGAGTTAATTGCATATTAAATAGTTTTAATATGCAATTAACAAGTTTTTTTATGGTTTTCATTAAAAACAAAATAGATGTTTACAATTGAAATTGTTTTTACAATTTAACACTACTTAACTAATCAAAAATCAATTATATCCTACTCTAAAATATTATATATCTAAGAGGCAAGGTGTAGTGTTCAACAAGAATATGTAAACTAACAGGGCATCTACCCTAACTCTGCAAACTCATCCTGTCAGTAAACCTTGCTTTCTATTTCCCACTGAGCTGACCAACACCCATGACCCCACCCGGTCAAGCTCACACTGAGGAGTTCACTACAGATATGCCCAGGATGCCATGGAACCCTCACCCCCTCAGGCGCTGAAGCCACACCTTTGGGCCTTCAAAAAGCCACTCAACAGAACTAGGCCTATCTTGAAGGACCAGAGGGTGTGGTTTTTCACATCGGCCTAGTGCCTCTGGGAAACTGTACTTGCGGGAAAATTCATCAACTGTAAACGAGAGATTATTCTCGTCCTGTCATAAACCAAAACGTCTGGGAAAGAAGATAGACTTGGGAAGAGAGAGGAGAAAGGGAGAGAGAAGGAGGGAAGAAAGGAAAAGAAAGAGGGCATGAGGAGAATAATGTAGAAGGATAATACAGAGATTTCCTTAGCCGTTACATGAGCATGGGCAAAAGAACAATCTGACAGAATGGCCAGGTTCGCCACACAAAGGTTAAAAGGACATCACTACTACTGTACACCTGCAGATAGGAGGCCTCCACTATTAAGTGATATTAACAACACTAAATGGATTATGACATTGACCTCTCGGGGGTCGAGTGAAAATTTAAACCAGAATAGAATATCTTTGGCTTCGAAGATGTATTAAATGCCTTAGTGGCATTCTTTAGGTCCTTGTCCTCCTGTTGCACTATTAAGCAAGAGGATGAATGCCGACACCGGCATTAAAATGCACAATTTTGGAGACCTGAATCCGGATCTCGCCAAAACTTAACAAAGCAGTTAGACGGTCAGCCTCAACCATAGAAGGGGTCTCGAAAACGTGTGTGCCTGTCAGTAGTAGGGTTGGTGCATTAGCAGGGATTTTCAAGTTTTGGATCCTAGTCCTCGCTAACACACCAGGGGTTTCAGGGAAAATGTTTTCAGAGTTTTAGTTCCCACTTACCTGTCACAATGTTTCAGGCAAAATTGTTAAAGACTGTACCTCTCTCACCAGTTTAAGATAAAAACGAAGCACTACCTAATAAATTCCCTGTAACCTACCTTACCCCTCTATTATCAACCCATGTCTGTTTTTTTAAGCAACGTTGTTTGTCGACCTAATTGTATTTGTGCTGCTTTTTCAGCCATGTTCCCCCCTTTTTTTATTTTTATTTGTTCTCAACACATTTTATTCTTTATACTCATTATTATTAAGTTTTAGTCTTTAATTGTTTCTGCCCGAACGCTTTGCGTAATAGTGCGTTAGGCATTGTATGTACTAGCTCTATCTATAAATCTATTCATTTTTTAAAATCCTTGTATGTACGTACCTTACCTGAATAACATTATTTATTTACTTACTTAGTTATTTATTTCAGTCTAGTTTTAGGGAAATATTTCAGAGTCCATTTTCAAGAATATTTTATTAGGAGTTTGTTAAAGAAATCTATTAGGAAAATTTTGGGAATGTCATCAACTGTGCTCTTAAGGAAATTTTATTGGGGGAAACTCGGCGTGTCACTGTTGTGGGCTGATTTTTTTTCAAAGTTCATTTTCGGAGAATAGTTTATTAGGAGTTTGTTAAAGAAATATTATTAGGGGTCAAAGTCATCTATTTACATAATATGCATAACAAACTAATTTACATAATAAATATAACTTATGAGTCCCTTGATGAACTTTAAGTAAAAGATGTACAAAGTGCTTTAACACATATCTAACAAATATCCCTTGAAATGCATAAACACCCATTTGAACATTTAAACTTGAAATAAACAGAACCCTATATATTACTTCCTGTGAAAAGCTTCAATACCCCATCTTTAATAAATACCCTTGCCTTTGACACGCATTTTACACCCCTTAGAACAATTAACCCTTGAAATTCTTAAAACACCCCATCTTTAATCAATAGTCCTTGAACTGAACAATACAAATATATATAAAAAATTTCTTTGAAGGCATAAATACCCTATCTTTAATAAATAGCCCTTACATCATAAAAACCCATTGAGAAATTAACCCTGAAATGCATAACCCGAAGTGAGTGAACTGAGTATTTGCATAAGTTTTGTAAAAGTGTTTGTTGTTTTATATGTGTGCCAAGTTTATGCATTTTTGTACAGGTTTGAGAACTTGAGTAAGTTATTGAACAGAGAGAATGTGTGTGTGTGTGTGCAAGTTTGTTTGAGTATTTTCTTATGTTGTATAAGTTTGCTGAATGTAATTATAAGTTTGTGAGTGTTATGTAATTGTAATCATTTAAATATGTTGGAGAATGTGATATGTATACTGGTGGTATTTTAAGTGGACAGAGAGTGTTGCTGGGAAAATTAAATGAAGACTGATGTGCAGAAGAATGACGATGCGTCAAGTAAGATATGTTACATAAGTTAAGTTGGTAAATTATATGCACCTTCGTATTAGTTGATGGAAAGTTTTGTCAGAGATATAATATAATGTAACTAAAAGTTATTGTATAAACAAAGATTCATTACAAGATATGTCTTTGGTAAACGTTTGCCTTATTAATATACATGACAGAGAAAACCTATTGCTTATGGAAGTTGCTTCAGTAAGAACGATGGATATGTTACAGAGAACTGAGGTACTTTTGTGAGTGACATATAAGAAGTTAATGTAACAGGTTTTGACTGTAAATGTCTTAGTAAGAAACTGGTACTACAACATAAAATATAGTTATTTTACTACTCATTTTAACATGACGCCTAAGTTTATTAGTACATAAAGTCATGACTCGTTACAAAAAAAATTTGTACTTGTTTAGCTTGATATATTACTTAAAGTTGTTTTGCGACTACAAAATGTCTTGTCTTAGTAAGTTTAACACACACTATAGTTTACATATGTTACAAAACGATGCTAGTGACTACTTATTTATTGAATGAAGAACAATGTTTGCTACAGTGAGAGTATTATTTGATGTACAAAAAATTCTAAAGATTAATCATTTTATATAAGACAGTTAAAGAGTGCAACTGTTAATTAAATTTATCGTAACGTATTTTTGCTGTCTTTAAAGAATCTTTAAATGCACGAAGATGTTTAGTGTCTTTGATGCTTGAAGATGTCTTAGAAAGTTTCTTTGATGCTCGAAGATGTCTTAAAAAAGTTCTTTGATGCTCGAAGATGTCTTAGAGAATAACTTTGATGACTCTTGAGTGTACCCTTGATGTCTCCTAATAACTTTGACGACTGAGTATAACGTTTGACGGCATGAATAGTATTTTTGATGTCTTTGTGAGTATTCTTAATGATTCTTGAGTGTGTCGTTGATGTCTTTGAGTGTGTTATTGATGCCTTTGAGTGTATTCTTAATGACTCTTAGTGTGTCATTGATCTCTTTGAGTGTGTTATTGATGTCTTGAAGAGTATCTTTGACTATTTTTCTTACTCCACGAAGTAATATGCTAGTTACGAAAGTACTGAAAGAAGTTAGAGTTGAGAGAAGTGTTATTTAGTTAAGAGCAATGTCGGAAAGAATCCTTTGGCAATTTTTTTTAGAACGATATTATTTATTTAGTAATTTAAAAGTTACATATTATTTTAGTAATTTAAAGTTACACTTTATTTAGTAAATTTAAAAAGTTACATTTTATTTTAGTAAATTTAAAGTTTACACGGCTATTTTCAGTTGACTGACGAATGATTTTAGTTAAGAAACGTTAGGAAAGAGTTTGTCCTAGTAAATTTGATACTGAAAAAAAACACATTTTTTTTAAACAGTGCCGGCAAGAAATATTAAGTTGAAAAAGAAATACACTGACATAGTTGATTGTAAATAAACCGACGTAAATAACTAAATAAATAGTGTAACTAAATGATTTGTAAATCTCTAAATAAATTGTAAATAAATATTTGAAAACTAAATGAAATTTAACTAATTCGTTAGAGGGAACAGTAATGCGGATGATAATAACTGACAGAGAACTAATTACTGAATGACAGAGACAATTGTACATTTGATTTTAAAGAATATGTAAGAGAATGTGATGAACACAGTGAACATGCGAGGAATATGAAAACATGAAAAAATATGCAGTATATGAAGGATGAACAATGAACTTGTGAAGAACATTCTGATAACATGGAGAACACGAGTGGAATTTGTAGAGCACATGAAGGAGAATGGATAGAACGTGGAGAAACAGGTGAAAAATATGAATTGAACTTGCAGAGAGCATGCTGTGAACATTTGCAGAACATGGAGAGAACATATAATTATGGAATGACTGTGACAAGAGTATAATTAAGGAATGACTGTGAGGGGGAGGGGGAGCTGAGGGGGTATGAGATGAGTGAGCACAAGGGGAACCGGTCAGCCGAGCGTACAGCACGCTGGACTTGTGATCCTGTGGTCCTGGGTTCGATCCCAGGCACCGGCTAGAAACAATGGGCAGAGTTTCTTTCACCCTATGTCCCTGTTACCTAGCAGTGAAATAGGTACCTGGGTGTTAGTCAGCTGTCACGGGCTGCTTCCTGGGGGGGGAGGCCTGGTCGAGGACCGGCCGCGGGGACACTAAAAAAGCCCCGAAATCATCTTAAGATAACCTCAAGGGTGTGGAGGCACGGAGGAGAGATAAGGCGAGTATGGCCATGTGATCATTACCTGATAAGTGATTATTTACGCAGCTGAGTAAAGAAGCCGATTGAAGGAGAGGTTATGTTTCCTTGATAAGGTGATAAATGGGAGCTGGTCTGATGTTCTGGAATAACTAAGTTTGATGATCATTGAACTAAGGTGGAGGACAGGAGTTGGAGCTCGGTAATTGCTTTGATTTATTTTACTATGTCTGAAATATTGTGGGTTTAAATTTTAGAGGATTTGGGTAGATACTAACGAAGATACGACAGGGAACTAAGCAGAGGACAAGAGCTGAAACTTGGTAATTGCTTTGACCTTATTTACTGTGTCAGAAATATGCGGCTTTAAATTTCAAGGAAATTGGACTGATAGTATTGAATTTGCGAGTGATCTGAGGCGTGAAAACAGGAGCTAGAGTTAGGTAATTCTATTATCTTTTCTTACTATGTCTGAAACATGACTGTTTTTAAATCTCGAGGAAAATGATCTGTTAATAGCGGAATTGTACGAATGAAGTAAGGCGCAGGACGGGATATTCTTTTCTTACTACATCTGAAATATGACTGTTTTAAATTGAGCTAAAATTAGACCAATAGTAGCGAAATTACCCTTATAAACGTATAGAGCTGGGTCCAAGAACTAACATTGGGTACTGGGAATTACTTAAGAAACTCTTAATAATCTTATTTCTGAAAATAGGCTTTGAAATTCTTTTTTTTTATCAAAATTGGACTTTGAAAAAAAATCGGTCTTAAACTGGTCTCTGAAAAAATTCTGTCTTAAAACAGACTCTGAAGATATTTGAATTCCCTCATAAGAACTCTTTAAGAACTCAGAGACAACTTTGACCCTAATAAGATTTCTTTACAAACTCCTAATAAACTATTCTCCGAAAATGAACTCTGAAAAATCAGCCCGCATCAGTGTGACAGATCATCGAATTTTCCCCCATAAGATTTCAGCAAGTACAGTACAAGTACAGCAGTGACATTTGCACTGAATTTCCTAATAAGATTTCTTTAACAAACTCGTAATAACCTACTCTTTGAAAATGAACTCTGAAATATTTCTCTAAAACTAGACTCTGAAATAATTTTTGCCCGACATTGTGACATGCAAGCGGAACTAAAACTCTTAATTTTTTTCCCTGAAACCACTGGCGCATTAGCGAGGACTGGGTCGCCAAACTTGAAAATCCCTGCTACGCGCCAACACCACTACTCCTGTCGGCGAGATAAGAGTGAATCTACCGATACAACAAGGTATTTATACATGTGTATATCATCGTGGCAGTAGAATATCAGTTACAAATGCAAAAAGATCTTTTCGATATATATATACACTATAATGAGAGAAAATTACCTCATCAGGATACTAGTACTGTACTTAGAACGTACGGGTCTGAGGAGCTCTCAGCATCGTTACTCAAGGCGTGTCAGCTTCACTCCTAGTGTGATCGTTATTAATCATTTGTGGTGTGTGATGGCTTTCATCACTCGTGAGAGTTCATCATCACCATCACTCGTGGAGCGTTCATCATCACCATCACTCGTGGAGAGTTCATCACCATCATCACTTGCAGTGTGGTCAGTATAATCACTCATGGTGTGTTCATAAACCTTACTCTTGGTATGTTCAGAATCGTCATTCTTCTTGTTGTGTTTAGTTTCATCACTTTTGTTATGTTCAGTATCATCACTCTAGTGTATTTAGCATCATTTGTGGCATGTTTAATACAATCACCCTCATTGGCGCGTCAGCCATAATCACACTTGGGGTGTTCAGCGTCATCATTCTCGTTAATGTGTTCAGACTCATCACTCGTCGTATGTTCAGTATCATCACTGATTATGTGCATAGTGTATCACTCTTCGTGTGCTCCGTATCATCATTCTTGGTGTGTTTCAGTATCACCACCCCCTTGGTTTGTTCAATATCCAACCCACCTTGTTTGTTCAATATCACACCCATTTTGGTGTGTTTTAATATCATCACCCTTTTGAATGTGTTCAATATCATCACTCATTTTGGTGGTGTTAATATCATCACCTACCTTGGGTGTTCTGTATCAACACCCTTCTTGTTGTATTCAGTATCACTACCCACCTTCGTGTGTATAGTAGCAACAAGCTTGGTGTATTCAGTACAGCACTCGTACTGTTCAGACTCACCACTCATGGTGATTCGGTATCATCACTAATGGTGTGTTCAGTGTCATCACTCGTGGTGTGGTGTCAGTGTCATCACTTGTGGAGTGCTCAGTAGTATTCGTGAGTACAGAATCATCACTCGTGGTGTGTTCAGTATCATCACTCGTGTGGTGTTCAGTTATCATCACTCGTGTTTGTTCAGTATCATCACTCGGTTTGTGTTCAGTGTCATTGTTTGTAGTGCGCTCAGTACCATCTTCTTGGTGTGCTCAGTACCATCGCCGTCCTTGGCGTATTTCGAATCATAAGATCATCACTTGAGGTATGTTCAGTATCATCACTCTCAGTGTGTTCGGAGTCATCANGAATTGGCATCAAATCAGAAGCAGGTACAAAACAGTCTGATAGGAGCAGTCCCTGATAATTTTTGGCTGCAGAGAAAGGAAAAAAGGATCAAGTTAGAAAGAGCCACAGAATTAGTAAGTCAGATAAAATTGTTGGGGTAGTGGAGGCCTTGCAACCAAAGATAATGTTTGCAACTGCACAAGAATTGTCAGGTGCAAAACAAAAAAAAAAGGAAACGGTCGGCCCTTAACCACTGTGATGCGCCGAGTTTATTGTGAATTCCCCCTGTGCTCATGAAATCAGATGTTCCCAATAAATAATTTTTTCTTATTAAAATGATGAATTCCCTTCCCTGAATGTGTGTGTGTGTAAAAATAAATGTAAAATTCTACTTACTTTGGCCGTGAGGACGTGGACAAGGTGCGCTGTGATGTCATCAGGGGCTGGTTGCCCGTGTGTGAAACACCCAGACACGGTCGTGCAGGCCATTCAAGCACCGCGTGTTATCACAAATATATTTTCATTTATTTGTTCTATGTATTTCCAATGCAGTTTTATTTTTTTTTTTATTGTATATGATGCATATTTGTGTCCTTTACAATATGTATACAGTAGAACATTCATAATGTTCCATGGAACTGTGATACATGTCAGTAATGTGTCCACAATAAATGTTTATTGTCGCAATATTACATGTTAAAAATTTACTAAAATTAGAATATGTACAGTTTCATACACTATTTGCACAGTAACATACTATTACACACTCGGTACTTCGGAAGTGAGTAATAATCAACATAGTAGTCCATGGTACACAGCGCAACTTCGCTCTCGTTGCACCAGGTACTGATAGATTTTCGCTTACTGTTTCTTCGTTCTGTGTGCTTGCAAATAACGCACTCACGTTCACCCTTGGCTTTAGTACTTGGTGGTATGTAGCCAAGCTTGTAAAGCATAAGGTAGTATTGAAAAGATTATAGGCAAAGATCAATTTGTAAGGTATAGTCTTGAAAAGTTTGCTTTGTACGGTCCCACACAGGAAGAGATTTAGCCACCCTCAAAGAGTGTCCGTCAATCTAAAAAGAGATTCAGGCATTCTAGAAGAGATTCAGCCAGCCTCAAAGTGTGTCAGTCCACCTGGGCCAAAAGGGTCGACGTTAATCGCAAGAAGGTCAATCTTTCCTCGATGCATAGGTACAGTGTGTAAATGCACGGACGAGGAACCCAATGAAGGCAGTGCAAGGCCCTGGAATCTGACTCAAAGGACCTGCTTTGACCAATAGCAGGCATCGCCCAGACCTCCAAAAATGAGAGACAGAACCCCAAGAAACTAATAACTGACAGATAGGCCTGCACAATGTAGCAACTGTGGAAAGGAATTTAATGACGACATCCTCAGAAAAGAGGAGAGGTGAGAAAAGGAAGGCAGACACAAGGGCTTAGGACTATTCCGAATCTGAAAATTGGGTCAACATAGCCTGCCAATGCACAAGAGCAAAACTTTGCCACAGCCTCATGAAGGATGGGTGCGAATACAGTTAAGTAACTTGGGCAAGCCTGCCAAACCATGAGCAACAAGGCTTTTGCACCTGGCATTAGGCGTAGCGAGTCCACATCCTCCTAGAGCACTGAGGGTATAGCATTGGATGGCCCAAAAACGACTGTCACTAAGTGAGAATGAGCCCTGTGGTCCTTGGCAATAAGAACTCCAGAAAGTAAACGCAGCTGCACACAGAACTGCCACTTGCCTACATCCTTGGAGAAGGGTAGAGCACACAGGCAGTCATCAAGTGGCAGATAAGGAGAGCGACCCAAATACATTGTTCACTCCATCCTAATCCAGCATATGGGAATATCTGAACCCTTGCCAGGCCCCAAGGGATGAAAAGAGGACTGCCAGCCACCCGGGATGAATCCGAAACCTCGTAACGCAGCCAAAATGGTGAGGAAAACCTGAACTCTTAGAGGCCAGGCCCATCAAGGAAGTGAGGCATAAATCTGACAGGCATTTTTTTTAGGCATCTCTGTGTACAGGAGTCCTAGCAAATGTGTGGAAATAGGTTAACATTGTTCCAATGTACAAAATTGGTGGTAGGGACGATGCCCTCAGTTATAGACCTGTATCATTGACAATTGTAATAGTCAAAATATTGGAAAAAATAATTAAAACTAAATGGATAGAACACCTGATAAAAACTATATAACATCACAGTATGGTTTTCGATCTGGAAGATCCTGTGTAACGAATTTACTCATTTGCTATGATAGAGCCACAGATTTTACAGAAAAGAGATGGTTGGGTTCATCTGGACCTAAAAAAGGCTTTGGACAGAGTTCCACATAAGAGGGTGTTCTGGAAACTGGAAATATTGAAAGAGTGACAGGTAGGCTTCTAACATGGATAAAAATATTCTGACAAAAAAATAACGGCAGTAATCAGAGGCAATGTATCGGACTGGAAAATGTCACAAGTGGAGTACCACAGGGTTCAGTTCTTGCACTGGTAATGTTCACTGTCTACATAAACAATCAACTTGATGGATTACAGAATTATATGAACATGTTTGCTGATGATATTAAGATAATAGGGAAGATAAGAACCTTAGATGATTGTCATGCCCTTCAAGAAGACCTGGACAAAATAAGTATATGGAGCACCACTTAGAAAATGGAATTTAATGTGAATAAATGCCATGGTATTGAATGTGGAAATGGAGACCATAGACCCTACACAACCTATATATTATGTAAGAAATCTGTAAAGAATTCTGATGGAGAGAGATCTAGAGGTGGTTCTAGATAGAAAACTATCACCTGAGAACCACATCAAAAACATTGTGCAAGGAGCTTATGCTATACTTTAAAACTTCAGAAGTGCTTTTAAATACATTGGTAGCGAAATACTAAAGAAATTGTTCATGAATTTTGTTAGACCACTGCTGGAATATGCAGCGCTTGTATGGTGCCCATATTTTAAGAAGCACATCAACAAACTGGAAAAGGTGCAACGACATGCAGCTAAATGGCTCCCAGAACTGAAGGACAAGAGCTACGATGAGAGGTTAGAGGTATTTAATATGCCAAAACTAGAAGATAGAAGAAAAAAAAGGAGGCGATATGATCACTACGTACAAAATAGTAACGGGAATCTATAAAATTAATAGGGAAGAATTCCTGAGACCCAAAACTTCTAGAACAAGAGGTCATAGATTTAAACTAAATAAAGCTGCTGAAGAAATATAAGAAAATTCACTGTTGCAACCAGGGTGGTAGATGGTTGGAAGAAGCTGGATGAGGTGGTGGTGGATTTCCAAAACTCTCAGTAATTCAAAACGTTATATGACAGAGTGCTGGGAAGACGGGGACGCCACGAGCATAGCTCTCATCCTGTAATTACACTAGGGGTAACTACAAGAAGTTCCAAATAATATCCGCACAAGCCTCAGAAGGCAACACTTGGGGAAAATGGAAACCATAAGACTTATCCCTATGGCTGTAAAGCACACAGAAACGAACCTTATGGGGAGCCGTGGCCAAATCACACTTGTACATAAAGGAGAATATAAAAAACCATCCCCTGAAGCAAGCCCCTCTCTGCAGGGGCAAGAAAGTCCAAGTAAGGACTTCATTCACATTAGGGCACCTGACAGCTGGGTGGACAGCGCTTCGGATTCGTAGTCCTGAGGTTCCGGGATCGATCCCTAGTGGAGGCAGAGACAAGTGGGCAAAATGTTTTTCATCCTGATGCCCCTGTTACCTAGCAGTAAATAGGTACCTGGGAGTTAGAGAGCTGCTACGGGCTGCTTTCTGTGGGAGGGTTGTGTAACAAAAAGGAGGACTGGTCAAGGACCGGGCCGTGGGAACGCCAAGCCCCGAAATCATCTCAAGATAACTTCAAGAAGGTCAAAAGGGTTCAAAGGACCCCTTATGCAGACCCCGCCTGCACCCCCTGGAATTCTGACAGAGGCCCAGAGTTAACCACTGCACTGCGCAAAGCACCTTTAGGCGCTCTGAGAGTTGTGCTTTTTGTTTTTTAATTAGGCTATATTTTAATGCTTTTTAATGTTTTCATTACTCTTTGTGTTTTGATATGTAAATAGTTGACTTTGGAAACATTTTGACATTAACTTTACCTGAACATTTATAAAAACAACAAAAATATGTCCTTGACAATTGCACCAAGACGTTTTTGCTGAAAATGGGTGAGCAGTGTAGGGGGTTAAACTGCTGTCATTGCCTATTACCAGTGAAAAAGGTGTCCTCCCAAGGAGAAGGAACAGAGGAGGTAAAAGGTTGGGAAGGAGAAGACGCTAATTTTCCTGCTGGACCAGGCGGGTTCAACTGTATCCGCTCTCAAAAATGGAAGGAGTAACCCCTGGAGAAGGCCAAGCTACTACTCAAGCTAAGCCCCAGCCTGACTCAAACCCCCTCAAAATGTTTTGGAGCCAGTCAGGTGGAGGGGGGGGGGGGCAGTGCCAGATGAACCATGCCTGCAAGGGAAGGAAGATAAAACCAAGGTAGAATTCCTGAAACATAAGCAGGCGAAGAGTCACAATAACGTGGCTGAAGTATGTTGACCAGACCACACACTAGAAGTTGAAGGGACGACGACGTTTCGGTCCGTCCTGGACCATTCTCAAGTCTCCTAAAACATAATAAATTGTGTTCCCTAAACACAATACCCTTAAGTTGGAATAGGGCATGGCTATACCAAAGGAAACGGAATATAAATGGGATTAAGTCAGAGTGGGAAAATGTTTTAAGTGGAGTGCCTTAACCCTTCAATTGCGCATCGCATCATATGATGCTTTGACCGACTTGCAGTAAATTGCGCGTCGCATCATATGATGCGTTGGAGTACTACGCAAGATTTAAACGGCCCGCGGATACACGGGGTTCACCACACCTTCATCAGGGCTCTTGTAAACAGACGCCATTTTTAAAAAAAATCGTGGGCCAAACTCCCAGGTGTTAGGGGCCTCAGTATCGAGTAAGCTACCAAGCCTGACGCACGCAGCATGAGCTCACAGCACTGCTGTTCAGCTTGTGACCACAGCATCACCTAAAAATGCCATAATATACTTGTTCATGCTATTATGTAGCGATAATATTATTACAGAAGACCCCTGACTGTGATAAAACTGACCATGGGTCTGATAGTAAGAGGATTGTGATGATATTTAGCGCTGTGCTCCATGGAGGGAGGAGTAATGCTGTGGGAGGGAGGGTGGTGGCGTTGTTATCTGACTGTGTGTGGCCACCTTTTATTGACTGCACTCACCATACCAGCTTAGCAGTTCGTTATGGTGAACACAAATGTAGCTACTTATATATAACGTGTGTATAGAGAGTATAAACAGCAAGAGTAGGAGGTTGGGAGCCGCCATTTTGGTGAGAGGAGCGTCGTCTGCAGGAATTATCGTGTTGTTTACTGGTGATCACGTCTTTGGGCACCATACCAGTTTACTTGTACAAGTTTGGTGAATAAAACCGGTAGATATTTATATATAATGTGTGTATATAGCGTAATAACACCACAAGCAGTATTGTTGGAGGAGAAATAGTGCGTGTGGCCTTGAGGGCGGCAGCCATCAGCTGACTGTGAGGTCCATCAGTGGCAGTGGCAGCCAGTGGCGGGCTGCCACTGCCACTCACCATACCAGCTTAGTGGTTCGCTATGGTGAACACAAATGTAGATACTTATATATAACGTGTGTATAGAGGGTATAAACAGCAAGAGTAGGAGGTTGGGAGCCGCCATTTTGGTGAGAGAGTAGCGTCGTCTGCAGGAATTATCGTGTTGTTTACTGATGACCACGATGGTCTTTGGGCACCATACCAGTTTACTTGTACAAGTATGATGAATAAAACCGGTAGATATTTATATATAATGTGTGTATATAGCGTAATAACACCACAAGCAGTATTGTTGGAGGAGAAATATTAGTGCTGCGTCTGGCCTTGAGGGCGGTAGCCATCAGCTGACTGTGAGGTCCCACGTCTTTGTGCTTTACTCACCATACAAGCTTAGTTGTACAGTTATGGTGAACAAAACATGTAAATACTTATATATAACGTCTGTATATAAAAGCAAAAACAGTATGGTGAGTGGCAAATGGTGGCAAGTCAGGTGAGGAAGGGAGGGAGTGGCAGCCAGTGGCGGGCTGCCACTGGCTGCCACTGCCACTCAGCATACCAACTTAGTGGTTCGTTATGGTGAACACGAATGTAGATACTTATATATAGCATCTGTATATAGTGAATAAGGGCAAAAACAGTATTGTGGGAGGAGAATGTGGGTGAGTCAAGTGACTTGAGGGAGGGCGTGAGTGGCTGGCTGGTACACGGTGGTCACTCCTCGTTACTTTTTGACTCATAATAGCAACTTAGTGGTTCGTTATGGTGAACAAAACATGCAGATACTTATATATAACCTGTGTATATAGTGTAATAACCGACAAAGTATTTGTTCACTGTTTGATGAACATAATTGAATCAACAATAAGCACACCATATTTTTGAGTACAGCGATGATTCACACATTTCATTATATAAATATATCACACTACACACTATTGAATAATATTGCAGCAAAAAAAACTACGAAAAATCAATCAGAACCATTGAAATAATTAGGCAATTATCTCTTTGTGGCAACTCTGGCCTGACAGCTGGCGATCAACAGACCGCCTGGGACGCATGCTGAGTGAGCGCCTGTTTTGTGCCAGACTTCCCTGCCCTATAGCGGCCAATATATTCAACTTACGATTTTTTTATTATTTTTCCCGTGATCAGTGAACACAAATTAACAGGTTAGGAAGAAAAAATATTTTTTTTTTTTTTTTTTTTTTTTTGTATGCGCCTGTGGGTGTCAAATGGTATATAGCTATGCGCCATTTAAGGGTTAAGGCTCTGTCCTGGGACCTCTGTTATTCATAATATATATAAATGATTTAGATTCAGGTTTGAGAAGCAATATTTGAAAATTTGCCTATGATACAAAAACAGGAAGGGGAAATAAACATGGAAAAAGACTCACTATCACTTCAAGGCAATCTAAATAAGGTTTTGAAATTTGTAATGATGATAGTTACAAGATACGAGCTAGACGGTGTTGAGATTGCGAAATCGGATTGCAAAAGGGATCTGGGAGTTATGATTAGAAAAGAATTTAAATCCAAAAAATCAATGCATAAATGTTTGTAATAAGGCAAATAGGATACTGGGATTTATTTATCAAAGTATTAGTAATAAGACACCTGGTGTTGTTCTTCAGCTATATCTTGCTCTGGTTAGGCCCCATTTAGATTATGCAGCTCAGTTTTGGTTGATATACTATAGAATGGATATAAATTCACTAGAATGAATCCAGCGTAGGATGGCAAAGTTAATCCCTCAAATTTGAAACCTGTCATGTGAAGAAAGATTGACAAAGCTTAAATTGTATTAGCTAGAAAGGCGAAGAATTAGGGGTGACATGATAGAGGTGTACACGTGTATGAATGGACATAACAAAGAGGATATTAATAGGGTATTAACACTTTCGCGTTCCCGAGAATAGGCTGACCTTGACCCCCAATTGAGCCCGGGCGTGTGGGCCAACTGTGCGTCAGCACTGTAATGTTTATAATCTTTTAGGGTTGCTGAGTTTAATTTTCGCGGTATGTATTTAAATTTGGTATCAATGTGTTCGCCAGAGAATGCTCTAGAACAATATATACCTACATTTTCACCAAACCTGACATGAGAACCACACCAAATAAGAAACTATGGCGGTCGTTAGCCGAGAGCGTCAAACAGCGCTGAAATGTTTATGAACTTTTCATGTTTGTCAATCCCAGAATTGTGCTACGTCGTTAATTTTGGTATTACTGTGACCGCAATAAAATTCCCTTCACGGACATATGCATATAAATGTAGAATCATGATCGCGGCCCACCAGCAAGAGTGTGGGAAGTGGCTGAAGCCACCCGTACCCGACGGCAGATCGGCGAAACACCTTTTGAAAAGTCTTATTCTTTTCACTGTCCTGACCTCAATTTTCGATGTACGTACTTAATTTTTGTACCAATATGTTCGCAATAGAATGTTCTAGAAGAACATATGTATAAAATGTCACACAAGGATGCGTGTGACAGACCAAATAAAAAACTTCGTCGATTACACTCGTCATGTCAACATTTTACAATAGTTTTACCACGAAGATACAAGCGAACTCCGTTCTCAATAATAGGCTATGTGACTATTAGAAAAAACGAAAATTTAATGGTAAACATGCTTAAATTATCCCCAAGTCGATCGGATACGAATTGGATTTTACAGAAATATTTGTTTTCCAATGCCGCTTGAGGTGCATTCAAGAGATAAATATGCAAGTGCTCAATATCCTGCTCAAGTGACATGGGTGCTAAATTGTGCGCAATTTAAAGGCGCTCATTTTAAAACCATTACCAGATTGATCTGATAAAATTTAAATTTTTAACAAATATTTTAATGAGTGACACAGTGCGCGTCGTCGGCAAGGCAACAGGAGAATAATGAGTGACGCCTCTGGAGGCAGTGGAGCGTGAAAGTGTTAACAGTATCAACACAAAACAGAACCCTAAACAATGGGTATAAATGGATAAGTTTAGATTTAGGAAAGACCTGGGTAAATACTGGTTCTGTAATAGGGTTGTTGATTAGTGGAACCAGTTACTTCGTAACATAATAGAAGTAGGATCCAGAGATTGTTTCAAGCATAGGTTAGACATATATTAATGAGATTGGGTGGATATAAATAAGCACTGCCTCGTATGGGCCAATACACGTTCTTCTACCTTCTTTCTTATGTTCTTAATACATGCCAATTCAGGGGCATACAAATAAGTACAAAGCCACAAATGTTGAATGTGGGCAAACCTGGACTGCAATGCAGCAACTGTCTGATAAACATTCACCTTAGTTTATTTTAGTTTATAAGCCAGATTGGATAAAAGAGAGACTAGGGGCACAAGTACCACAGGACTGTCAACTACCCAACAGGCAGTAAGGTGGAGGCAGAAATAATGATTATCACCATATAGGAAGTGAAGAAACACCCCTCAAACATGTAAATAGTGAGAACAGGTTTGATGGGCTAATCCGTGGGGAAGGCACGCTGAAACACTGCACGGGAATTAACAGGAGCCTGAAGTCAATTTGCTAAACAGGACACCTGGGCACTGGGGATACTTGCTGAAAGAACAATTATCTTGCATAGCTACCAAACTGCACAGGATGACTGCAGTGTACCATATGGATAATCATGCTCGTGTACCCTAACCCAGCCAAAAGTGAATGCCCCCAACTGTGGGTCTAAACAAAGAAGCCAAAGATTTGAAATACTCAAGGTAAGGCCTGCACCTGGGTAGCCTGGCACTCAAAAAGGCTAGCACTCAAACTTACCAGAGAAATAACCAAGTGCAGGGAAAGCAGTAGTGGGCAGCCATGGAAGGAAACCCTGGGCTCGTGCAGCGTGCAAACAAGTCAAGCCCAAACAACAAGCCAAGTAGAGAAACACTTGTGAAGCAAATGCAAAAAATTAAATACATAAGGTAATGGCCCATTTCAGGACAAAGTACAAGGATGGCTGGCAATTGGCTTGAAAGCATAAGGACCTGCCTCTTCTGATGGCATCCTACACACACTACAGCATTGTGTATAGTCCTCATCAGCTAAAGAACTGACTTTGGAGTATTGGTGGGGGAAAGTGGGGCACAGGCCACCTAGGCAAGACATAAGAACATAACCGTACTGTGCGATGATTAGCACGTGGCGTGACTTAGACGTGCATGGCTTAGCATTCCCATGTCCCGATCCTCGACCAGGCCTCCTCATTGCTGGACTAGTCAACCAGGCTGTTGGGACGCAGCTGCTCGCAGCCTGACGTATGAATCGCAGCCTGGTTGATCATGTATCCTATGGAGGTGTTTATCAAGGTTCAAGGTAGGTACTAACAGGTTCAAAATTATTTTGAATGTTTTAAATTGTTCTCTTGAATTGTTTGGAGAGGTGTTTGGTAGTTTCAAGACTTTTTCTGTGATGCTTGTAGTTGTCTAATGTTGTGGCGATTGGATGCTTTCCCAGTAGGGTAGCAGAATGGCACGCACTCTGTGACTCCATGTGGGGGCCAGGTTCTGGTTCCTGGTAGGTCAAACCCTTCCTCTTAGGAGCAATCTCTGCGAGATAGCTCAAGGAGCCACCAGGGGGCTACCCCAGAAAATATGATCTTCAAAGCGTTAATGCTGTCATGTACAAGAATCTTTAAAGGCTGTATTAGCTGTTGACATTCTCACAATTCCTTTTACATCTTGATATACAATGCCATTGCTTTATTTAAAGATATGAGAATCATTAGGTTCTCTGGTATTGTTCCAGCAGTGCAGTCTCTCTCTCTGACTACTCATCTGTTTCCAAATGTGTTGTGTGGAAATTACATTAATGGAATCTATATCCATCCACATTTAGTTTTAGTTTGAGAACTTTCCCTTGAATATACAAGGAAGAACATACACAGCAGAGATGTGCTTTAATGGAGATGTACAGAGAAGTACATATTATGATTTTGGTGAGAATAGTGTATATATGTATGTATGTGTGTGTGTGTGTGTGTGTGTGTGGGTGTATATATATAAATTATATATATATATATATATATATATATATATATATATATATATATATTATATATATATATATATATAATTATATATATATAAAATACAGTTTTGAAGTTTGAATTTCACTTTATTCTAAGAAGCATGTTTTATTGAGTACATATTTTTATTGTATAAATCTTATTTCATGTTCCATCTTATTTTAGTGTTCCCCCTGCAAGTCAGAATGAATACAGCATGTACAGTACTTAATTCTTTATGTAAACAATGCCTGTCCCCCCCCCCCCTCACGTGTTACTTGCCTTAACCAGCAGGCATCCATAGCATAATATAAATAACATTAAATATATCTTATTTTCTCTACTTGGGAATGGAGAATTATTGATAGATACAGCAACTAATAATGTAGTGATGTATTTATTTATGATTGTTCATTATTAATGTAAACTATTTAAGGTTATTACTTTATGTACCAAAGTTTTTTTTTTTTTTTTTTTTTTTTACAGGTCTAAAACTGTTCCAACACAACGGCCTGATCGTCTCATCAGTAGACTCAAGAACTTGCAATGTGACAATAGTAAGCCACGCATGACTGTTTTACGCCACCAAAAGGTCCTGATGGCACCAAGGGATTTATTTTAGAACGCACAATATCCGAAGCTGTGCCCATTGAAGAACCTTAACTCCTTTCCCCCACCCCTCCCCCCCTTCCCCAACCAGTTCCCTCCTTCCCTCGCCTTCCTACCTTGATATATTACAAGAGTATAGCAGAATGGAATCAAACATCCAATACAATTTAAATTCTCATAACATTTTTGGTGAAGTTTGTCTGTCTGTCGTATTTGAAATGGAAGTTTGTAGTTTGTGTATGTATGTATGCATATGTATGTACATGTATATGCATATGTATGTTGGCTTTTCAAAAACTTTGCCAAGACCTTGAGGCAAACAGTTAAAGATCATAGAGAATAAGTGGTGTGGAAGAAGGAGATTGAGTTAGAATATGATTCATTCATTGAAGGAGAAGTAAGTAATGGCTGGGAGTTTGAAGTTGGTGGTGGTGTGGTTGGTGGTGGAGCCGAGAGCACTTGCAGTGTCACGTTGTAACCCAGTATTGCTGAATTGTTGGAGTGAGTGTAACGAATGTGTTCGCAAACGTTTTCCTACTGGAGGCCACTTAGGGTGATAATTTTTTTCCCTTGCTTTTGTTGCTTGTTCTGCATCTCCATGTTGTTTAGTGATGCTTAATAATAGAAAAAAGGTCATCATACTTTGCAAACTTTACCTGCAGTGATTGTCCCCCAAGTGAATGAATGATGTCAGGGAGAGTGAATGTTGTGTGAGCACCTGTTGTTTAACTACCTAGATTGTCACAACTTGGAGCTTAACAGTCTCATTTTCATTGTAGATGTAGGTGATATTTTATGAGTGCAGAACAACCCCCAAATGACATTTGATTGTGTATATGACTTAACAAAATTTCTTATTATGAATCATTATTGATGAATGTAAGCACTACTTAACCACTTTGCTTAAGATTTCAGTGTTATTAATTAATTGTAGGGTAGAGATTATAGCAGTCATCAAAAACATACAGGTATTGGCATATCTCGTTGTTCTTGGATATTTGGTCAACTGATAAATAATGGTTTACTTTGATATGGTTGACAGTTGAAAATACTGTACTTTGGTTCAATCAGGAGTGATGCAGCTGTCGGGTGGCCCCGCAACATTCTGCCTTAGTAGGCCATTTCTACCCATCATATCAAAATTATATCGATTTAATTAATTTAAATTTAAAGCTGTGAATTTTAATTTTAAATGACTTTCAGGCAGGATGGTGGGATTGTTACACGACATGGCATCATATATGCCTGTAATTGTGGCTTTCGAGTATATACTGTATGTATGTGTTATAAAAATACCTACATAATGTACATAATCACAAACCTATTATACAAGCAGGTAAAAATACAAAGCTTCCATTCGTCCATCATATCCATGGGAGAGCTACTGCTCAGCATCCCTAACACAGTTATTATTACCTGGTCAGGGGACCTGCCGTTATCCCTGCAAGGGCAATGCATGACATGGTAAGAGGTTGTGTGTGGTGTTGTGTAGTGTAGCACTTGATGAAATATTTATGAACTCAAGAAATTAATTGATGCCATTATATCCAAGGAAAATGTGATAGTCTGTTTAAAGGTGAGAGCAACAGTTTTGAGCTCCTTGATTTCATTTAGGCTTTAAATATGCATATAAAAACCTACTTAAAATTTCAGCAATTGATAGACATGACAAATTTTATAATGACTAGATATACATCTATATTTCGTAGTTGTTGAGTTGCAATGTTTTAAAGTACTTGTGGTAGCAAATTGGTTTATAGTTTTTTTTGGGGAAAGTGATGTTAACTACCCGAACATGGCAGCTTCCTTTCAAAGAATCTGGAGAAAAAATCCTCAGATTCTGAATAAACATTGCCATTCTTTCTTCAGATTCTTTGGTGGTTAAAATCATTTTCTGTCGACTCAAATAAAAAAAAAAAAAGAAGGCTCAGAACTGATGTTCTTTCACAAAGGAAAATGATGATCTGCAAATGAGTTTCCATAATTATACCTCAACTATAAGGCTGTGTTAAAGTCTGTGATCCCACGCAACTAAGAGGGATAAATACGCAAAATAGACGTATTTATACATAATGCACTCGAAGGTACTGTTGTGTTGACAATGTTTAACCTTACCTGTGACACCACAAGTCTATGCCCAATAAATCTTCATACTGCTAGTTCTTTACCATTTGTCTGGCCTACTCAAAAGCATACGATGTTTAACTACGTTTTGGACTGGTCAGTGTGTGGATGCCTGTGACCCATTTTGATACCGTTGTCAGTAGGTTATTGGCAGCAGGAGCCTTGAAACCTAAAGTACACTACCTTCCTGCTTCCAGTGACCTCACTTGCTGGCGTGTGTGGAGGATGGACAGTCAGTCATTGTGCTAGATGGCTCTTATTTTATTTACTTGACAACATGCTAACTTTGCTGATGATACAGAAATACTATTTCAGGGGACTATGTTATTATAAGTCATTTTTTTATTATTATTATTATTATTATTATTATTATATATAAAATGTTTTAACACCTTCCACATGTGATTGATGTTGACAGTATATTTTGTCATACTCAGCCATTTTGGTTATTGAGAAAATTTGGAAATGTTCGGTCAATATACTGGTATGTCAAAAGAAATGTGTGGATTTTTTTATATTTTGCCAAGTACAGTATTAATGCCAACCCTCCGCTTCATATGTAAAGATAAGTGTTTATTATTAACCATTGGACAAGAGAACACTATTCTCTTATGAAAATTTAATTCAAATCTGAGCATTCCATCATGGCAGCTTGAAAACATTCTTTTCATAAAATTATATGTACTAATAGAAAGCAATGTGTTGATATATTTGTTTGTGATATACTTTAGCCTTTACTGTTGGATGTGCCGAAGTCTTGACATCCTATGGATGATGTGAACAGAAAAACAAAATGTTAACACCAAATTTTCAATACTGTAGTATGCTCTTTGAGCTTGATTGGTGGAGCATGTTTCCTTGAAATAGTTTGACAATTGGCACAGTTGTCATCTGTCTTGTCCATAATGAAAGCAAAGACTAATCTTCACTCTTGGAGAGGGTTGGGAGATACAATAATGGCTTCATAATTATTTTGAATAATGTAATTGTCAGAATTTTAAATCCCAGAACTTCTTTTGGCAGACTCTGTATAAAGCTTTAGTTGGTAATTTTATTAAGAAAATCTGTTGTTACTTTTGAAAATCCAAAAATTAGATGGTGGAGATGATAGTGATATGGCTGGATATTTCATGAGGTCCACGGTTGTGTTCCTACTTGTTTAAGTCACTGATTATTGTGACTTAAAACATTGATCTTTATAAACCTATCATAACAGGTAGTCAAATGATCTTAATAGGTAAACATCATTAAGTTTGGCAATTTTCTCGATATATATTAAACTTGATAGTATATACGAGTGAGACGTAACCTGGCTGGTGTGAAGTGATCCTGCTCAGAGATCACTCTGTGTGGTAATGGGAGTTTATTAATGTGTGTCCATTTGTGTAAAGGTTGTTTATTTAAAGTCAACATCTTAAGAACTGATGATAACTTTGTATAGATAAATTGAATCAAAATTTTAAAGTTCTATAGGCATTTTTTATTTATAATTTCATTGTGAAATTGAGAGGTAAGTCCAGATGGATATGTATGGTAAATTAAAGAATGTAATGTCCAATAAAACTCACTGTGTCTTCTTAATTGTGCCATGAATATACTCCTAATTATGTAAACCATTTAAGAAATTATGCTGTAAATTTCAAATTGAAGCACCCTCATCCTCAGAATGAAAATATTCATTGTTGCCTCGACATTTAACACTGCAATTGTGAATATTTATTGTTCGTGTGCCCCTCGGGAGTGGGTGCAAGCATTCATTTCTGCTCTCAATACCATGCAGACAAAGGTTGTGAGCCATTATAATTCTTGACAGTAATTTGAGATGTTCCCTGAAAGTGGGAAAAGTTGTGCTGAGTAGCCTTACTACATGCATATCAGGTCACTTGTGTGTACAAGGATGCACCCTTTTAATGATCAGAAGCTTTGGATTAATGTTTTATCACCTGTTTTATTATTTTTGTATTTTTAATGGTTTCCTAAATCAGTCGTGACACTTCACAACTTTACTCTTTAAATAGCTTACTACTTTGCACTGTTGGATATCTTGTTGCTACTTGTTCCCTGTTGACACCATTTATTGCATGGCAAAGATTATGTATTATACATGTGCAATCAAACCATAAAATCAGTTTTGCTTGAAAAAAATTGATACTAAAATATTTTTTTTTTTATGTAAGGCCAAGTAATTTTCTTGAGTACTGTACATTACTGTCAATTTCCTGGATGTGTAATGGTCATCCTCTGTACACAAATTTTCTTCTTGCCTTAATTTTTATTTTTCATGTGGCATTTATAACAAAAAACATACACCAAAGCTTTTGTATAGTCATAGTAGGCACCAGTGTGAATAAAGTGTAAGGGATTGCTTTGCAAGACCGATATGCAAGTATTGCATTTTTTCCCCTGGATCATGTTCTGAGTGTAATGTAAAGTGTAAGTTTTCTCTCATATAGGCAATTCCTCTTAATATAAATTAGTAATGTTTTGGGTTATAAGTCAGCCAAATGTTCTGTAGGTTGGTGCAGACTGTGTGTTTAACAAATCCAAATGGAACAAAAAAAGAAAATAGTGTAAAAGACTTTAAATCTTAAGGTAATTAGATTTCTTTTTTTTTTTTAGCAGATGTGAGGATGTTGAATTGTTCACCATTCAAATATCAGTTTAAATCTCCTTACATTTGTGGCATTAAATGTAAGTTGCCGAGTAACAAAAAATAAAGCTACTTGAAAAACTTTCCTTATCATGTTGACCATGGTTGTTTTTTAAAGCTACTTGTAAAAAAAAATCTAAAATGACAAAATGCAAAAAACTAGTGTACGTGTGCTTAAATATACAACTTGATTTCATTTTTATATTACGCTAAGTGGCCTCATTGCTTATGGTAACAGGAATGGAGAATGATAAGTTTTGTATCAACTCGAAAAAGTAATAAAAATATGCAAATTTAGGTGTTTTTATCTAACTTTTAAGATGGTTACAATACTTTTTGAGTGGTATAAAGGCAAAGTGTATTATATACTGGTCCATATAGCTTGTGGTGCAGGGGCTTTGATCTGAAGGGCAGTCGAGGGCGGCTTATGATACTGCTCTGCTGGTCCAAGGTTAGCAGTGACATACAAATCTGACATGTTTCAAACAACCAAATCATTGAAGGAGGAAATAAAAGACGCCAAAAATTATAGCCTGATAGCACTAACTTCACACAAATTTTTGGAAAACAAAAAATGCTAATAAGTAAGAAAAATACATGGAATCACAGCATCTACTTAACCCCGGACAACACGTGTTCAGTTCCAGGGTTCTTGCAGTGAAATGTCTTCCTATATTTCCTCCTTTACACAAGTAGTATGGTATCAGGCGTACACACAAATACTTTTATGACTTTGGTATACTTTATAAACAATTTCCAAGAGACATGCAGATAATTCAACAAAAGATTACAGTCTTGGTGCAAAATTCTTATCTCTCCAGAATACATAACAATGAACATCTGCAACCCTGCTTCTTAAACCATTAACATTCCATGACAACATTTCAGTCTAGGGCGATCCATTATTAATTCACTTTCTAAGTCATAAGAACATAAGAACAAAGGCAACTGCAGAAGGTTTTTTCCCCTTTGCAAAGGGGAAAAAAGGGGACTATTGATTTATTAAATATGATTGACAGTGGGTCACAAAGCTCCCCTTTGCATTCTTTCAGCACTCTGGCAAACACTTCATCCGGCCCTGGGGATTTGTTTGGTTTGAGTTTTTCTATTTGTTTAAGAACATCCTCCCTGGTAACTGCTAAACTCGTCAACCTGTCCTCGTCCCCACCCACATAGACTTGTTCGGTTGAAGGCATATTGTTAAGTTCCTCTTTAGTAAATACAGATACAAAATATTTATTAAAAATACTACTCATCTCTTCATCACTATCTGTTATTTGACCTGTCTCAGTTTTTAATGGGCCTATCCTTTCCCTAGTCTTAGTTCGATATAACTGAAAAAACCCATTAGGATTTGTCTTTGCTTGCCCTGCTATACGAACTTCATAGTTTCTTTTTGCTTTCCTTATCTCTTTTTTTAACATTTTTAACCAGTTGAACGAATTCCTGTTCTAAAGTGACCTCCCCATTTTTAATCCTTTTGTACCAAGCTCTCTTTTTACCTATAAGGTTTTTCAAATTCTTTGTTATCCACTTTGGGTCATTAGTATTCGATCTATTCAATTTGTGTGGTATACTACGTTCCTGTGCTTTGTTTAGAATATTCTTAAATAAGTTATATATTGAATCCACATCGACATCCCCATTTTCATCACCTATCACTGGGTTCATGTCTCGCTCATGAACCTTCTGCAGTTGCCTTTGTTCTTATGTTCTTAAGGCCTATTGGCCCATACGAGGCAGCTCTTATTTATAACCACTCAATCCCACTCATATACATGTCCAACCCATGCTTGAAACAATCGAGGGACCCCACCTCCACAATGTTACGCGGCAATTAAGAACATAAGAACATAAGAACAAAGGCAACTGCAGAAGGCCTATTGGCCCATACGAGGCAGCTCCTATTTATAACCACCCAATCCCACTCATATACATGTCCAACCCATGCTTGAAACAATCGAGGGACCCCACCTCCACAATGTTACGCGGCAATTAAGAACATAAGAACATAAGAACAAAGGCAACTGCAGAAGGCCTATTGGCCCATACGAGGCAGCTCCTATTTATAACCACCCAATCCCACTCATATACATGTCCAACCCATGCTTAAAACAATCGAGGGACCCCACCTCCACAATGTTACGCGGCAATTGGTTCCACAAATCAACAACCCTGTTACTGAACCAGTATTTACCCAAGTCTTTCCTAAATCTAAACTTATCCAATTTATACCCATTGTTTCGCGTTCTGTCCTGTGTTGATACTTTCAATACCCTATTAATATCCCCTTTGTTGTGTCCATTCATCCACTTGTAAACCTCTATCATGTCACCCCTAACTCTTCGCCTTTCCAGTGAATGCAAATTAAGCTTTGTTAATCTTTCTTCATATGAAAGATTTCTAATTTGGGGAATTAACTTAGTCATCCTACGCTGGACACGTTCAAGTGAATTTATATCCATTCTATAATATGGCGACCAAAACTGAACTGCATAATCTAAATGGGGCCTAACCAGAGCAAGATATAGCTTGAGAACCACACCAGGTGTCTTGTTACTTACGCTGCGATTAATAAATCCGAGTGTCCGATTTGCCTTATTACGAACATTTATGCATTGATCCTTTTGTTTTAAATTCTTACTAATTATAACTCCCAGATCCTTTCGCAATCCGACTTCGCAATCTCAACACCATCTAGCTCGTATCTTGTAACTCTATCATCATTACCTAGCCTCAGAACTTTACATTTGTCAGCATTAAACTGCATCTGCCAGTCCTTTGACCATTTCAAAACCCTATCTAGATCAACTTGAAGTGATAGTGAGTCCTCCTCCGAATTAATTTCCCTACCGATTTTCGTATCATCGGCAAATTTGCAAATGTTGCTACTCAAACCTGAATCTAAATCATTTATATATATTATAAACAACAGAGGTCCCAAGACAGAGCCTTGAGGCACTCCACTTACAACATTTTCCCACTCTGACTTGACTCCATTTATACTAACTCTCTGTTTCCTTTGGTATAGCCATGCCCTAATCCAGCTTAATATAGCACCCCCAATACCATGAGCCTCTATCTTTTTAATCAGTCTTTCATGTGGCACTGTATCGAAAGCTTTGCTAAAGTCAAGGTACACAACATCACAATCCTTACCACTATCAACTGCCTCAACTATGCTAGAATAAAAAGATAACAAATTTGTTAAACATGAACGGCCATTTATAAAACCATGTTGCGACTCAATTATTAATTTATGTTTTTCAAGATGAAGACGAATTTTATTTGCTATTATAGATTCGAGTAACTTTCCCACAATAGACGTTAGGCTAATTGGTCGATAGTTAGACGCAAGTGATCTATCTCCTTTCTTAAAAACTGGTATCACATTAGCAACTTTCCAAAACTCTGGCACTCTGCCTGACTCTATTGATTTATTAAATATGATTGACAGTGGGTCACAAAGCTCCTCTTTGCATTCTTTCAGCACCCTGGCAAACACTTCATCCGGCCCTGGGGATTTGTTTGGTTTGAGTTTTACTATTTGTTTAAGAACATCCTCCCTGGTAACTGCTAAACTCGTCAACCTGTCCTCGTCCCCACCCACATAGACTTGTTCGGCTGAAGGCATATTGTTAAGTTCCTCTTTAGTAAATACAGATACAAAATATTTGTTAAAAATACTACTCATCTCTTCATCACTATCTGTTATTTGACCTGTCTCAGTTTTTAATGGACCTATCCTTTCCCTAGTCTTAGTTCGATATAACTGAAAAACCCTTTAGGATTTGTCTTTGCTTGCCCTGCTATACGAACTTCATAGTTTCTTTTTGCTTTCCTTATCTCTTTTTAACATTTTTAACCAGTTGTACGAATTCCTGTTCTAAAGTGACCTCCCCATTTTTAATCCTTTTGTACCAAGCTCTCTTTTTACCTATAAGGTTCTTCAAATTCTTTGTTATCCACTTTGGGTCATTAGTAATCGATCTATTCAATTTGTGTGGTATACTACGTTCCTGTGCTTTGTTTAGAATATTCTTAAATAAGTTATATAATGAATCCACATCGAAATCCCCATTTACATCATCTATCGCTGGGTTCATGTCTCGCTCCAAGACCGGCCCACACCCTATACCCAAGACTTTCCAATCAATTTGACCCAAAAATTTCTTAGGCTATTAAATCAGCTTTTCGAAAATCTGGCACTTTAACAGAATTTTCTCCTACAGGTCTATTCCATTCTATGCTAAATCTGATTTCTTTGTGATCACTGTTCCCTAGCTCACTCCCTATTTCGATGTCATTAATTTGTGTTTCCCTGTTAGTTAACAATAAATCTAAAATATTGTTTTCCCGTGTTGGTTCCTTTCTAAAATATTGTTTNGTGGACAGCGCTTCGGATTCGTAGTCCTGAGGTTCCGGGTTCGATCCCCGGTGGAGGCGGAGACAAGTGGGCAAAATGTTTTTCATCCTGATGCCCCTGTTACCTAGCAGTAAATAGGTACCTGGGAGTTAGAGAGCTGCTATGGGTGCTTCCTGTGGGAGGGTTGTGTAACAAAAAGGACTGGTCAAGGACCGGGCCGTGGGAACGCCAAGCCCCGAAATTATCTCAAGATAACTTCAAGAAGAAGGTCAAAAGGGAACCAGGTTCAAAGGACCCCTTATTAGGCGCCTGTACCCCCTGGAATTCTGACAAAGAGGCCCAGAGTTAAACTGCTGTCATTGCCTATTACCAGTAATAAAAAGGTGTCCTCCCAAGGAGAAGGAACAGAGGAAGTAAAAGGTTGGGAAGGAGAAGACGCTAATTTTCCTGCTGGACCAGGTGGGTTCAACTGCATCCGCTCTCAAAAATGGAAGGAGTAACCCCTGGAGAAGGCCAAGATACTACTCAAGCTAAGCCCCACCCTGACTCAAACCTCTCAAGATGTTTTGGAGCCAGTCAGGTGGAGTGGGGGGGGGGGGCAGTGCCAGATGAACCATGCCTGCAAGGGAAGGAAGACAAAACCAAGGTAGAATTCCTAAAACATAATAAATTGTGTTCCCTAAACACAATACCCTTAAGTTGGATTAGGGCATGGCTATACCAAAGGAAGCGGAATATAAATGGGATTAAGTCAGAGTGGGAAAATGTTGTAAGTGGAGTGCCTCAAGGCTCTGTCCTGGGACCTCTGTTATTCATAATATATATAAATGATTTAGATTCAGGTTTGAGCAGCAATATTTGAAAATTTGCCTATGATACAAAAATAGGAAGGGGAAATAAAAATGGAAAAAGACTCACTATCACTTCAAGGCAATCTAAATAAGGTTTTGAAATTTGTAATGATGATAGTTACAAGATACGAGCTAGATGGTGTTGAGATTGCGAAGTCGGATTGCAAAAGGGATCTGGGAGTTATGATTAGAAAAGTCTCCGTGGTGTAGTGGTAAGACACTCGCCTGGCGTTCCGCGAGTGCTATGTCATGGGTTCGTATCCTGGCCGGGGAGGATTTACTGGGCGCAATTCCTTAACTGTAGCCTCTGTTTAACGCAACAGTAAAATGTGTACTTGTATGAAAAAACGATTCTTCGCGGCAGGGGATCGTATTCCAGGGACCTGCCCAAAACGCTACGCGTACTAGTGGCTGTACAAGAATGTAACAACTCTTGTATATATCTCAAAAAAAAAAAAAGAATTTAAATCCAAAAAATCAATGCATAAATGTTTGTAATAAGGCAAATAGGATGCTGGGATTTATTTATCAAAGTATTAGTAATAAGACACCTGGTGTTGTTCTTCAGCTATATCTTGCTCTGGTTAGGCCCCATTTAGATTATGCAGTTCAGTTTTGGTTGCCATACTATAGAATGGATATAAATTCACTAGAATGAATCCAGCGTAGGATGACAAAGTTAATCCCTCAAATTTGAAGCCTGTCATATGAAGAAAGATTGACAAAGCTTAAATTGTATTAGCTAGAAAGGCGAAGAATTAGGGGTGACATGATAGAGGTGTACACGTGTATGAATGGACATAACAAAGACGATATTAATAGGGTATTAACAGTATCAACACAAGACAGAACCCTAAACAATGGGTATAAATTGGATAAGTTTAGATTTAGGAAAGACCTGGGTAAATACTGGTTCTGTAATAGGGTTGTTGATTAGTGGAACCAGTTACTTCGTAACATAATAGAAGTAGGATCCAGAGATTGTTTCAAGCATAGGTTAGACATATATTAATGAGATTGGGTGGATATAAATAAGCACTGCCTCGTATGGGCCAATACGCGTTCTTCTACCTTCTTTCTTATCTTAATACATGCCAATTCAGGGGCATACAAATAAGTACAAAGCCACAAATGTTGAATGTGGGCAAACCTGGCCTGCAATGCAGCAACTGCCTGATAAACATTCACCTTAGTTTATTTTAGTTTATAAGCCAGATTGAATAAAAGAGAGACTAGGGGCACAAGTACCACAGGACTGTCAACTACCCAACAGGCAGTAAGGTGGAGGCAGAAATAATGATTATCACCATATAGGAAGTGAAGAAACACCCCTCAAACATGTAAATAGTGAGAGCAGGTTTGATGGGCTAATCCGTGGGGAAGGCACGCTGAAACACTGCGCGGGAATTAACAGGAGCCTGAAGTCAATTTGCTAAACAGGACACCTGGGCACTGGGGATACTTGCTGAAAGAACAATTATCTTGCATAGCTACCAAACTGCACAGGATGACTGCACTGTACCATATGGATAATCATGCTCGGTGTACCCTAACCCAGCCAAAAGTGAATGCCCCCAACTGTGGGTCTAAACAAAGAAGCCAAAGATTTGAAATACTCAAGGTAAGGCCTGCACCTGGGTAGCCTGGCACTCAAAAAGGCTAGCACTCAAACTTACCAGAGAAATAACCAAGTGCAGGGGAAAGCAGTAGTGGGCAGCCATGGAAGGAAACCCTGGGCTCGTGCAGCGTGCAAACAAGTCAAGCCCAAACAACAAGCCAAGTAGAGAAACACTTGTGAAGCAAATGCCAAAAATTTAAATACATAAGGTAATGGCCCATTTCAGGACAAAGTACAAGGATGGCTAGCAATTGGCTTGAAAGCATAAGGACCTGCCTCTTCTGATGGCATCCTACACACACTACAGCATTGTGTATAGTCCTCATCAGCTAAAGAACTGACTCTGGAGTATTGGTGGGGGAAAGTGGGGCACAGGCCACCTAGGCAGGACATAAGAACATAACCGTACTGTGCGATGATTAGCACGTGGTGTGACTTAGACGTGCATGGCTTAGCATTCCCATGTCCCGATCCTCGACCAGGCCTCCTCATTGCTGGACTAGTCAACCAGGCTGTTGGGACGCAGCTGCTCGCAGCCTGACGTATGAATCGCAGCCTGGTTGATCATGTATCCTTTGGAGGTGTTTATCAAGGTTCAAGGTAGGTACTAACAGGTTCAAAATTATTTTGAATGTTTTAAATTGTTCTCTTGAATTGTTTGGAGAGGTGTTTGGTAGTTTCAAGACTTTTTTTCTGTGATGCTTGTAGTTGTCTAATGTTGTGGTGATTGGATGCTTTCCCAGTAGGGTAGCAGAATGGCACGCACTCTGTGACTCCATGTGGGGGCCAGGTTCTGGTTCCTGGTAGGTCAAACCCTTCCTCTTAGGAGCAATCTCTGCGAGATAGCTCAAGGAGCCACCAGGGGGCTACCCCAGAAATATGATCTTCAAAGTGTTAATGCTGTCATGTACAAGAATTTTTAAAGGCTGTATTAGCTGTTGACATTCTCACAATTCCTTTTACATCTTGATATACAATGTCATTGCTTTATTTAAAGATACTTAAAGATATGAGAATCATTAGGTTCTCTGGTATTGTTCCAACAGTGCAGTCTCTCTCTCTCTCTGACTACTCGTCTGTTTTCCAAATGTGTTGTGTGGAAATTACATTAACAGAATCTATATCCATCCACATTTAGTTTTAGTTTGAAAACTTTCCCTTGAATATACAGGAAGAACATACACAGCAGAGATGTGCATTAATGGAGATGTACAGAAGTACATATGTTATGCTTTTGTTGAGAATAGTGTATATATGTATGTATATA
>WNGS01161867.1:63605-75276 GCA_020271785.1 Procambarus virginalis
AACACGCACATAATAAAGTATTTGAGAGAGTGATTAGGAGTCAGGTCACCAATTTTCATGGAGACCAATGACTTCACAACCCAGGCCAACATGGATTTCGAGCGGGAAGATCTGTGCCTCTCACAGCTACTTGAGACTACTAATAAAGTCACTGAGGCATTAGAAGAAAAACAGAATGCTGATGTGATATACACGGACTTCGCAAAGGCATTCGATAAATGTGACCATGGCGTGATAGCACACAAAATGAAGTCAATGGGAATAACCGGTAAAGTAGGACGCTGGATACTCAGTTTTCTGTCAAACAGGACTCAGCGAGTAACGGTCAACCATATAAAATCTAGTCCAAGTGCAGTTAAAAGCTCTGTACCTCAGGGTACAGTCCTTGCACCGCTGCTTTTCCTTATTCTCATATCAGATATAGACAAAAATACAAGTCACAGCTTCGTATCATCCTTTGCAGACGACACAAAAATCAGTATGAAAATACCTCGGCTGAAGACATTGAAAAACTTCAAGCTGATATTAATAAAGTTTTCGACTGGGCATCAGAAAATAATATGATGTTTAACAGTGACAAATTCCAGGTACTCAGGTACGGTAAAAATGAGGACCTTAAACATAATACAGGGTACAAAACACAATCAAATGTGCCCATAGTAGGAAAACAACATGTAAAGGATTGGGAATAATGATGTCTGACGACCTAACGTTTAGGGAGCATAACCAAGCAAATATTGCGACAGCCAGAAAAATGATAGGATGGATTACGAGAACTTTCAAATCCAGGGATCCATCACAATGGTTGTACTCTTCAAGTCACTTGTGCTGTCCCGTCTTGAGTACTGTTCAGTACTCACTTCCCCCTTCAGAGCAGGAGAGATTGCTGAAATAGAGGGAATACAGAGAACATATACGGCACGCATAGACGCGATAAAGCACCTAAATTATTGGGATCGTCTCAAAGCTCTCCAATGTACTCACTAGAAAGAAGACGAGAGAGATATCAAATAATATACACCTGGAAGATACTGGAGGGCCAGGTCCCAAATCTACACAGTAAAATAACAACGTACTGGAGTGAACGATATGGAAGAAAATGCAGAATAGAACCAGTGAAGAGCAGGGGTGCCATAGGCACAATCAGAGAACACTGTATAAACATCAGAGGTCCGCGGTTGTTCAACGTCCTCCCAGCAAGCATAAGAAATATTGCCGGAACAACCGTGGACATCTTCAAGAGGAAACTAGATTTATTCTCCAAGGAGTTCCGGACCAGCCGGGCTGTGGTGGGTATGTGGGCTGCGGGCCGCTCCAAGCAACAGCCTAGTGGACCAAACTCTCACAAGTCAAGCCTGGCCTCGGGCCGGGCTTGGGGAGTAGAAGAACTCCCAGAACCCCATCAACAGGTATCAACCGGTAACCAGCTGCTACTAGGGGGTGAAACCTAATTTCTGGGAGGATAATTGACTTGCATTGTTTGTTTACTATCTATGAACATTCCAGTTGTTGTTTGCATCCTGTCCTTTTTCAAGATCTGGTTTTTGACAAGTGTGATCATGATTTCCCTGCTCCCTGTGTTTCTGTAATGCAGGGGTCGGGGGAGCAGGTTTTGGTCTCTGATCTCTGGTAGGCTTTTAAGGTCACACAAGGCCTCATGTGACTTCCATGTGTTGAGCTATTTCAATGCAACTAGCTCTATAGGGAGCTATTACTGAGGGCTGTCCATATAGTGATGCTTCATTACATTTAAAGTTGGGTTTTTATATTAATTTTTTGATAATGCATTGTTTTGATGTACAGTATTTGCATATTGTGAACACTTGCAATTTTGACCAAATTACCCAAATATTAGAGTTAAACGAGGTCAGAATCGGTGAGTTGTCAGTGTACTTAACATCTTTAAATGTAAAAATCCCAAAGCACACTCAATTCTCATGTCAAGAACCATCAAATGATGTTAATTTCACTTGTGTGTTGGAGCAAGTGCCACAATAAAATTAAAAGCAAAGCATTATACATTTACCTTAACATTCCTGTTTGGATTTCCTTTAGGTGATATATTAATGTATATGATGTCCCTTTAATGTAAGTTTTTTCGTGTATTCAAGGTCATGGCTGATATCTTTGAAGGGACTGTGCTTCGATCCATGCGCTCCATCAATCCAGACCAGCAAGAGTATTGTGGTCTAGTCTGTGTTGGCAACGAAAGTAAGTTTTCATGTGGTTGTGACATTATTAATTTAATACTCTAGATCAGGGTAGTACTTAAATTGTTATATACAATATAGTTGAGAGTTTCTTAATAAAACTAAATACAGTATTGAGTTTCTACATGGCTCATTCTTTTAAAGATGCTGCATTGCTTGAAGATAACAACATTCTCATTCTTTCTTTTGTCTTCTAAGGTATTATTTCCCACCTCCTCCTCTTCATCTTTTTTTGTACTTTGTTGTTCCTTTTATCTTTATTTATAATGTACTACTGAACCAATAACTCCCCCCTTGATTAGATGAAGGATTGCCTCAGTACGAGTTTGGCATCACTGGTATTGTCAACAAACGGGAACTGCTGCAGCCGGGAGATCAAGTCACCTTCCAGCTGGACGAGTCCCGGCGTGCAGTCCTCATTCGGGCCATCCGCAAGAAGCTTATTGCTACTGTTGATGCTGTTAAAGGCAAGTTTTCCACGTGTGTTGAAGATGGGTTGTTAAAGAGTTCTTTTCAAGCAAGAATATGACAGGGTACTGATATTTTTGTTGAGGTATGAATGCACACTCAATAACTGAGGTGGTGTCCAAGTGCCGATCTTGTGGTGCTTATCTTGCATACTCTAGATAAAGTTAGATAAGCACTGGATGTGTTATGCTGACAGGTTATTGGAAGGGAATTAAGGCATTGCGTAATTTAACTCTTGTTTAAAATCCAAGATGGGGCCAGCAAGAGTAAAACTCAACCCCAGCTGGATTTTTGAGATGTTAACAAGGACAGTACTAAACATGTTGTGCAAACCACCCGTACTAAACGAATGGTTTGCACAACATGTTGGCAAAATTAGAGATTATTGTAAACTTTCATGTGGAAATAATCAGAAATTTGAAGGACAGTAATGAACACTTTAGTAGCAAAGTATCAGGTCTTGAGGAGCAAATAAAGGAATTATGCCAAGACAGGACTTGCTGGAAGGCAATGTATTGAAAATGGCTTTCTACGAAGTTAAAGCAAATCTAAACACGAGTGAATACAATAAGTTTGATAAGGAAATTCAACAGGAAAGAGATATTTTGCCAGTAGAGATGGAGGAAGTCACACAGGGAATAAAACCCTGCAAGAAGGATATACAACTTCACTATGCACAAGTGGCCAGAGAGTAGGAAATAATACAAGAAACAGTAAAGGAAGCCAGAAACAGCAGCAAGCGGGAAAAAATTACTGGAAATCGGAAAGGAACCGGCATAAAACCCAAAATTGGTGCAAAACTGTTGATCAAAGTAAGTCCCTAATAATTTGGGTTGCAAAGAAAAGGAGATAACCTCAAGATGACGTAGATGTTATCTTGAGATGATTTCGGGGCCTTAGCGTCCCTGCGGCCCAGTCCTCGACCAGACCTCCTTTTTGTTACACACTCCCAGGAAGCAGCCTGTAGCAGCTTTCTAACTCCCAGGTACCTATTTACTGATAGCTCTCTAGGGTGAATATTGTTGCACACCTTCAGCCCCATTCAGAGCTGGATAAATTGCTGACTTAGATCATTTGCAAGACCCTTAACTGCTGGAATCCACTCTACAAGTCAATTTAAGTATTAGGACATTAAACGTTGTAAATCTGTACTCTCTAGAGCGTAGGCGAGAGAGGTATTGTACATAATAATCTACGTGAAAATGTTAAGAGGGCTGGTTCCAAATCTGAACTTGGAAATTACGCCAATGAAACCAGTGGGCATGGCAGGATGTGCAGAATAGCTCCATTGAAAAGCAAGAGGTGCAATAGGTATGTTGAGGGAGAACTGTCAACATCAAGGACTCAAGACTTTTCAACACTTTCGTACATAAGAGGCATAACTGTCCGGTCTCTCACGGAGTTCAAGAGAGAACTCTACAAACAACTTCAAAGAATCCTTATTAACCAGGTTGTGATACAGATGTCAAGATGCGAGAAGTCGCATCCAACAGCCTGATTGACCAAACGATCAGCCTGATTGAGGCTCCGATCAGGAGGCCTGATCAGAGACTCGACCACAGGGCCGTTGATCCCTGGAACTTTCACAAGGTAGCCAAGTCACAGAAGGTGCATTGCAGGCAGACAAAACCTCTGGAAATATGACTAACTCAAGAGGTGCCAAACAGGACTTGGGTTGAACCCAAGAGAACAGCCAGCAATCATACTATTACATGGAATGGGATCGGAGAATTCTCCCCTGACACTATCAAAGGCCCTGTGTAAAGGGTAAAGGTCACTACAGAACTTTGTGGCTGTTTAAGGAGCCACCATAGGGGGAGGGGTCAGTTTAAGGTGCCACCATAGGGGGAGGGGTCAGTTTTAAGGAGCCACCAGGGAGGGGGGGGGGCAGTTTTAAGGAGCCACNAAGATTGGTAAATTCAGTTTAATAATGACAAGTGTAAAGTTCAAACTTAAAGCCCAGATGATCTGAATAGAATAACCAATATAAGCTTAGTCATGATTACAAATACAGTATAAAGTCATGATTAGTAGGGCCTGTGAGCCAAAAGTCATTGTGTAGTTTAACTGTTGAAATTAAGACCTGGGTAAATACTTGTTTGGAGAATTGGGGTGTAGATTATGGAACAAATTACTCGGTAGTAATAGGCCTGGGATAGCTGAATTATTTCAAGTAAAAGTTAGACATGGGTGAGCTTGGTTGGATATAAATAGGAGCTGCCATGTACGAGCTAGAGACCTGTAGTTTATACTTACGATCTTGTGTTCTTTATTTCAGCAAACGTATGGCTTTATTCAGTGCTGTGAGCGACAGGCAAGGCTCTTCTTTCACTTCTCACAGTTGATGGCAACACAGAGCATCTCCGCATTGGTGATCCTGTGGAGTTTGAGGTGACCTTTGATAGGCGTACAGGCAAACCTATTGCATCTGCAGTTACTAAGATTTCTCCAGAAGTGGTAAGTTTTCAATCCCATAATATCTTGAATCTTGATTAAATGGTCATCATCTTGAGCAATAATCACTTAGCTTTTCACTAACGAGGTTAGTATATAATTCATTTTTTATTATTATTCTGACATTTCTCACTTTTGGGACAATGACGTATTGTCCCCCCAAAACAAAATTAAGGCTTTTGAGTGGTATTGATGAAACCCCACTCGATTGCTGCCTTGGGCATTGTCTTAAAAGTACAAGACCTAGTGACAGCCAGAGCAGGGCAACCTTTACATGCCTATGCAGCAGAGATCTATGCAAACATCCTCACTTTGTAAGTGGGATTAGGAGGAGATTAGATATTTCCCCATCCCAATTGACCTTCATTGGGTTCGTTTATCTTCACTCCAAGACTTCTTGGAATGCTAGAAATATTGTACTGTACTACACTACACTGCACAACAAAGGAATTTCATACCTCTACACTGCATAGAGGTATGAAATATGGATAGCAAAATTGGCTGATTTAGTGGACAAACATTTGAGGCAGTGAATCAGAGACTCAAAGGAGTGCCAGACCAACCGGGTATGTGCTGGGTATGTGGGCCTGCGGGCCATTCCAAGCAACAGCCAGGTGGACCAAACTCTCACAAGTCAAGCCTGGCCTCGGGCCGGCCTTGGGGAGTAGAACAACTCCCAGAACCCCATCAACCAGGAATCAACTAGAGTTGACAAGAGGTGATCACCCATCCAGCTGAAGGTGGTCTGGTGTTGACCACAAAATGAGGCAGGTGCAGAGAGCTTCAGTTACCAAGTGCCAACTGGGGCCAGTCACCACTGATACATTGTGCTCAGTTATATACAAGTGAAGGATGGAGTCAGGCCAAGAACTAGTTGAAGTTTTTCAAAGAATTCCAACTGGAATTTAAGTTAGTCAAAATATGGAAATGTCTCCAGTTTTGTTTTTGTCTTCTCTGTAATAATATTCAATAGTGTGTCTTTTGAGAAATTTGTGTATGGAATATTGGAATGCTTAAATATATTCATGTCAGTATTTAATGAAGATAAATTCCAGCTCTTGCACTATAGGAAAAAATGAAAATATAAAAACAGAAACCACGTACAAAATGCTCAAATCATACCATAGAATGTGAGAGCACTGTAAAGAATTTGTGTGTAATTGTGGCAGAAGACATTACCTTTAATAAAGAACACAGTAAAGTAGCCATCCCAACTGCAAGAAAAATGACAGGTTGGATAACAAGACCCTTTCAAACAAGAGATGCTGTACCAGTGATGTTACTTTTCAAGATGCTAATGTTCTCTTAGAGTGGAATACTGTTGCACAATAACAGCCCCTTTCAAAGCTTAAAAAATTGCTGGCCTGGAGTGTGTGCAGACATCCTTTCATGCTAGAATCCACTCGATAAACCATCTAAATTACTGGGAACATATTGATTCTGCAACCAAAGTCACATACTTGCAAACATCATGATCTAGAGGGTAGATCATGATGTTTGCAAGATAAGATTTAATGATACTACGGATTACCTGGCAAATGCTAGTCTTGGAAACGGGCCAAGGTCAACCAACAAAGCATCCACCAAGGAAGAACCAGCGACACACAGGTACCGGTAAAGGGCTGCCACCAGACAACAAATGACGCACTCCCAGCATAAGCAACCGAGCATCAATCACTTCTGGAAGCCCACAGGCTCATTCTTTACAAGAAAAGAAGGCTGCAAACAACAGAACTCCTGTGACTGATGTGACCCCCCATTAAAGTGGGTCAATATCAGCGAGAGAGAAAGAACTTAAGGGAGCCATTGGGGCTCTACCAGAATGAAGGCATTTTATTACATTCAATACTGGGTTTTTCACCTTGAGTCTGCTTATGTTCTTCCTGAGCCTTCTTGTCTATGGTTAAAGTTCTGGTTTTTCTGTCTTCAGTTCTGTCATCCCTTCAGTCCAGGTTTACTTCTTTAATGCTGTGTTCTTATGGGCTATTGATGCCCGTGCGACGCGTTTTAGGTGACTTAATCTTTATCAATCAATCAGTGCTGTGTTTTTTCTATCTCTTGTTTTTGAATATAGGTTTAGGGAGCTTTGTGCTCTCCTCTGAAAGCAGGGCTTCTATTCTTTTGGCCTGAGCGGTAGTTTTCTTCATTTACGTCACCCTCTGTATTTTCTGGATAAGAATGAGACTAAGTTTCTGGAGGGGGTCCTTTGGAGATTGATACTTGGTTGATTTGGTTGCAGCCATTTTCCGTTATTGCTGCACCATGCTCTGTGGATCCGGTGTTCCTGGTCCCTTGTTCCAGGACCCATTTGTCAGATTTTCCATGGTATTAAATTTAGCCAGCCTGCAGTCTACCTTCGTGCTCTCTTTTTTTCTAATGTCATGGGCAGATATTTGGGCTCTGAGGTATTGGCAATTCAACAGTGTTAGTGGCTTGATGACCATGCCTGGTCCTCAGTGGACTTGTGTGGATTTGCGACAGTTAACTTTGCTAATTCCCCTCTCTTGTGGGGATTACTGTCTGTAGTTTCTCCTCTGCCCTGGGCAAATTCCCCTTATAATTTTGTTGTTGTGTTGACATAGCACCAGGAAGCCTCCATAGGTGACCTCCAAGAAAATCGGCAGTGATTGTAATGAAATAATGGAAGTTCGTGGAGGCTCCCTGGACCCCTTCCATATCTATTTCAGGCTTTGGTTCTACTTCTTTTTGGCTAAATGTCTTAACATGTCAGCTGGGGGGGGGTCAAGTAGCTAGCTGCACAAGCACCTGGTGGAATGCCGCTATTACTACGAGTTTGTTGCCTCGTAATCGGATGAATCATTTCAGGGTCTCGATTTCCACGTTATGGTTTACCTTGCTGTTGTCTGTGTTCTCTCTACCTTTTCAATGACCTCCTCTTGGTGTGAGTGAGAGTTGGCCAAGTTATGGTTTCTGGTCCCCAGTAGGTTTACAATGGGTCACAAGGGCCTGATGTTTCTCAAATTGGGTGGATGTATCCAGGTAACCTCCAAGGTCTCACCAGAAAGAGACATTTTTACTACATGGACACTTTATTTTTCTTTTTAATTTAGACAAATCCAATTTTATATCTATAATAATGTTGGATAAATAAAATATTGGTTAACCTAGACATTATTGGGCTAATATTCTGCCACAAGGTGTATAAAATTGAGAATCTGCAGATTTTGATTAGTTGACCCTAACCATTCTATTTTAAACTCTTCACTGTAGACTTCCTTAAGATACCATCAATTTTCAATTAGTGTAATCAAATTTAGCTTGTTTTATGTTAATTGTTAATGCCAATTTATTATTGCGATGGTCATCAGGTTCTGAGCGAGGAGAGAGTGATAGGCATCGTTACGACGGAGCTGCGTAGTGAATCAGGAGGAGAGCATCAGGGAAGAATCACTTATGAGAATCGTGGAGAGTGTTTCTTCCTTCCATATGGCAAGGAAGATGTTGAGGGCTATGTAACTCTTAAACCCGGAGATAAAGTCAGCTTCCAGATTGCTACCAACCAAAGGTATGACTTCAAGTTTGTGTGGCGTTTTAAAATTACTTTGTGAATGAAGTTCATTTATTAGCGATCTTCTCAAAAGATCTTGGACAGGGTCAAAATTTGTGACATTTTAATTTTGATAAAAGTAGAAAACATTAGTAAAATAAGTTATATAAAAAAAAGATTTAGGAACTGATCTAGATACTGTTAAGGCATTTTGAATTTGGCCCCCGACAGCTATTGCAGCTGCAGCAGTTTTACAACATGGCTAAAGGTGGGTTTTAATTATTTAACTGACTGACTATCCATCTAGAACAGTGATTCTTGTAAGTCTTGCACCCATTTGAAAACCTGATGAAAGCTTTGGACCCCTTCCCTAGAAAAAATGCACATATGATATCTTGTATATATTGATAAAAACAACAGCTTAATATCAAAATATAGTGACTTAAATGTTAAATTTTTATTTGACTTTGCTGGACCTCCCTCAAACCTATCCATGGACCCCAGGTTAAGAACCCCTGGTCTAGTAGGTGGATGTGAAGGCATTGTTTACCTGCTTTCTCTGCAGTAGGCATAATTCCCACTGGACCCCAATACCCTGAATAAGCTCATCCCTTGGGCCATGCCCTGGATCACACTAATCTATGCCAGGCCTGTTCACCTGGAGAACAAAACACAATCAAATCTGCCCATACTAGTAAATCATTATCTAAAGGATCTGGGAATAATGTCTGACGACTAACGTTTACGGAACATAACCAAGCAAATGTAGTGTTGGCTTGAAAAATGATAGGATGAATTGAGTGTCTTCATATCGAGGGATGTTATCACAGTGCTCATACTATTCAAATCACTTGTGCTGTTCTGTTTTGAGTACTGCTCCATTCTCGCTCCTTTCTTCACAGCAGGAGAGATTGCTGAAATAAAGAGGAATATAGAGAACATGCTGCATGCATAGACACGATAAACGCCTAAACTATTGGGATTGTGTCAAAGCTCTCAAAATGTACTCTCTAGAAAGAAGACGTGAAGTATCAATATATACACTGTACATGGAAATACTGGAGGGCCACATGCCAAATTTGCTCGGTAAAAACAACATATTGGAGTGAAAGATATGGAAGGAAATGCAAAATTGAGCTAGTGAAGAGTAGACATAACATTGGCACAATCAATGAACACTATGAATATCAGAGAACCATGGTTGTTCAATATCCTCCCAGCCAGTATAAGAAATGTTGCCGGAACAAAAGTGTATGTCTTTAAATAAAGAAATTGGACAGGTTTCTGGGGGAGCCCCTTCGGCTTCCTGGAGCTATCCAGGCTGATATGCTAATGTCAGAGTTTGGCATCAGTCATATGTATGGAGTTCTGTGGGCCTACCAGGAATCACGAACCAGAACCTGGCCCCCTCAGAAAAGGCACGAGGAGCAATGGCCTATAGAAACCCCCGTGTGGTTGGAAGCATTCTATGTCTGCCATTGACCAGGTCAGGTACCCAGAAAGGTAAGCGTCCGCAAACAAACCCCTGTTCTGGTGATCATTGCTACAAAAAGGTGAACTAGTGAATAGAACTCCCCAAAAAGAAATGAGAAACGATCATGACATCATTCGTCGCCACGCCTCTGTCTGCACAGCTCCCCCCCTCCCCGGGAGGGGGAAGGGGGAGCCCCAGACCCCTGTGCCGGCCAACCACCCTTCAGTTCTAAGGCTGATGCTAGAGGGGGGCCTAGTTGGGTCCAGTGTCGCTTTGGGTCGGCGGTTGCAGCCAGTTGTCTCGACTTCAGGTTGAAGAGTGAGCGCCGACCGCCTCCCGGGTAAGTCCCTCTAATTTTCCTCTGTGGGTAGTTTGCTAGCTCCTGGGAGCCGAAGGGGCTCTCCTCCAAGAGAACCAGCGTTGAATGTAATGAAACGCCATTTTCTGGGTGACACCTGGAGGCTCCCCTGCATCCCTCCCTCCCCACGATCGGTGGTTTTTCGTGTGTTTTGATGTCCAGCCTCAGAACTGAAGGGTGAATGGCCAGTGCGGGGATCTGGGGCTTCCCCTTCCCCGACGTGTGATGTCATGATTGTTTGCTCGTTTCTTTTTGGGGAGTTCGCCTTTTTGTAGCAATTTTCACCAGAATAGGGGTTTGTTTTAGGACGCTTACGTTTCTGGGTGCCTGACCCAGTCGATGGCAGACGTAGAATGCTTGCAACAACACAGGGGTTTCTAAAGGCCCTTGCTCCTCATGCCTCTTCTGAGGGGGCCAGTTCTGGCTCGTGGTCCCCGGTAGGCCCACAGAACCACAGAACTCCATACACATGACTGATGCCAAAGTCTGACATTAGCCTGGATAGCTCCGGGGAGTCTCCAGGTCTCGCCCAGAAATGGTGGTTTCATTATATTCAACGCTGGTTTTCTGCAAGAAAGGCTGTACCATTGGGCTCTGGCGAAGAATGAGGCGAGTTTTTTCCGGAGGGGTCCTTGGGTTGTTGATGCTTGGTTGGTTTACCCGAGGGTGCATCATTTTTGTGACTGGTTGCAGCTCTTCGCTGTTACTTGGGCCACGGCCTCCGTGGCAAGGGAGCTTTGGGTTGATCTGGTTTCCCTTCTTCCCTCTGTATAGAGTGTGGGTCTCCCATGTCGTCTGCAGGATATTCGGTCCAGCCACCTTGGTCTATTCCCATGCCCACAAGTTCGTAGTTCGTGGTTTTGGCTGCTGTTTTTGGTAATTTGTCCTGGGCTGACATTCAGGCACGGGCTTTTGGAGGTCAAACAGGGTTCGGCCGCATGGTACCTTGTTAATATTCCTGGACCCTCTTGGGCGGTGTGTAACCTTGGGTCGAAGGTTGCAGCCAGTTGTCTCTACAGTACTTCGAGTTGAGGGAAGTGGCGCCACCGCCCGGGTAAGTCCCTCTTTCCTTTCTTTGGTAGGTAGCTCCGGGGGCCAAGGGGCTCTCACAGAAAACAGGTTGAATGTAATGAAACGCCATTTTCTGGGTGAGACAGAGGCTCCCCGGCCTCCCTCCCCTCCCTCCCTCCCTCCCCTCC